>VDFB02089245.1:0-14253 GCA_007258455.2 Sequoia sempervirens | reverse complement strand
TTGGTGGTAGTGAGGAAATGCTTTTCATGGATGGTTATCCGCCTATCAGTTTCTAGTTTTCAAATTCAACACTCCGTCATATGTTAGCACCTCGCCCTCAGTGGGATCTTGAGTGCACATTCTTGACGTTGAGTAGTTTTCATTTCAAGTTCAGATTTTTATTTGGAGCTAACGCTAACCGAGTTGATTAAGTGTTGGTTATGTGTGTTAATTCATCGAAAAAAATTGGTTAGCATATTTCAATGGTATCAGAGCCAAGATCTTGCCATCCTGTGAATAAGACAGAGTCAATTGACAGATGAGTGATAGAGAAATCAGATTCTTCACCTAAGTTCAGTTTAGCTTTCAGAAGTTCTTAAGATGTTGCATTTTCTAAGGTCCAGGAATCGTGAGAAGTCAGATTTGATTGTGGCTTCGGAAGAATGTCAGTTCAAGAGGCAATGCGAACATGAGGCTGCCATACTTCGTAAACAATATCAGAGCATGACAGATGAGTTTAAGAACGATGTTTCATTTGACACGTTTTTGAATTGTGCGGTGATTCATGACCCTGGAAAGTTGGCTATGGTCAACTACATCAAAAAAATGATTAAAGAGGAAGTAGAAATTGCCATGGTTGAACAATCAAGGAAGGAAGAAGCAAAAGGACCTGTTTGTGGTTTGCAGCCCACAAGTAAGCAAATTGAAGAGAAAAATCAGTCAATTAGTGTTGAAGAAGACACAAGCAAGGTGCACATTTTGGTTCAAAATGAAAGTGGGCTTGATGAAGATACCTTGGCAAGTGAGGAGATTAAGTTAGAGTCCCAAAATACATCCCTAGACTTGCATGGGATGGGAAATAATGAAGATTATTATGGTAAGAAGATCATTACAGCAGTCTTGAGTCCTAATAAGGATTCAAGCAATGAAGATCTCGAGACAAATGGCTTCTCAAAAGATGCTGTTGGAACAGTTGTGTGGAATAAGTACATTGAAGAAGAGCAAGATGAAGCAAATACTAATGGTGTCTTTGAACCAGCCTATGACCATTACGAAAGTGAGGTTGTTGATGGTGATTCCAATGTGTTTTTATCTCCTCTTGTTGAAGATTTAGTGAAGGATAATTCTCTACTTTATGCTGAGCCAATTCCATATGAAGAATTATTGACAAGTGTCCAAGAAGACTTTTTTTGTTTGTATGTGGGCACTAATGATAAAATCAGCAACACATCTACTCAAGATAATTTCATTGAAGAAAAGAATGACAAAATATTCAAAGCAACCAGCTTTGATGATTCTTTCATCCGATATAATGCTAGTGACTTGAGTGGTAGTGGGTTTGATTATCAAACTACATCTGTGGAGAAAGCTATAGATGAAGATTTCAGTTCAAGTGGGTTGAGGAGTGACTCATTCAAAGAGTCAACAGTTCAAGAGGAGCATGATGATCTCTTTCCTATTGATCGTTGCAATCAAACCTTTCACATTTGGGATCCGGGCGCGATGTCACCAAGGTATGATAAAGAACCGGAGTGGGATAAATTCCCCGTTGATCCTGATGAAGTTCAAAAATCAGTTTGCAATGCAAGTAATGAAGTGATCTTTGGAGGAGAAGTTGCAGCAATGGCTAATGAGAACGTGATTTCTTATGTTGAAGAGAAGAATGTTTTAAAATCAGCAAATGATTTGGATGCCTTTCAAAATTACGCACAAGAAGAGTATGAGAACTTAAAAGGTCAAGATAGAGGTACTAATTTGTTTGAAGAAGTTGACAAGCCTTCGATTCAGGAGATATGCAGTGATAAGATTAGAAAGGAGGCTGATTTTGAAAATCATGTCAAGGAAAACAAATCAGAAAAATTGATGTTTGATGAGCATAGCTTCTTTGCTGATTGGGATCAAGGGCCTAAAGAGCTGCAAGTTTTGAAGGATAATTTATTGGTTTCAGAAGAGAAGATTGTTAAAGGGTTATCAAAATTTGATAACACATATCACTTCATTGCGGAACTTTGCTGGAAGTTTCAATTTGAAGAGAAACTAAATGGAGTTAAAGATGGAGACTCTCTTTCCAAGATGCAATCTATCAAAGAGGCATTGGAATCCATAAAGTCAGATTATTTGCATTTGCTCTCAGATAGGGATAATGCTATTAAGTTTGCTGAGGAGACCTATGATGCCTACCAAGAGGAGGAGGAAGAGATGGATAGGCTTTGCCTTGATTTTACCTTAGCTCATCATTCTTTATACAAAGCAGAAAATCATTCATCTATTGCAGCTACCCTTAAGGAACAAGAAGTTAATACATGGATTATGGAGATCAAACAAATAGTTGAAGGAATAAATGAACTCCATAATGATGAAACATTGCGTAATGCCAAGATGATCCCATATGCTGATGGTGATTGGAAAGTACATCAAGAGTGTGAACTCTTGAGTTGGGAAGAGACTTTGCCACAAGAAGGAATGGTTTGCAGCTATGCGATAGATGTTTTAACGGATAATGAATGTAGTATTCAGCATGCTACACTTTGTGGGTCGGCAACTAATGGTGAACATCCACAAGTTGAAAAAGATGAGTTTGAATTCTATGAAGACACCAACGAAAGGGATGAAGATAATATTTTTGAGAACAACAGTCCATTATCTTCACATGATTTGGATAATCATAAGGTGATAGATATTTTCTATGAAAGTGTGCCATGTTTTGTGAGTAGTAATCATCAAGGGCATTTTGATAATGAAAGCAGAAGTGGGATCAAGGATGAAGTATTCACATGGAAAGTGTGGACTCAAGGAGATTTCTTCAACATTGGCTTAAAGGTGTCAATAAAACAAGTCTTGGTAGTTGCTGGTCACTCCATTGCAGCAACAAAGAGTGAAGATTCCAAACTTATTACTCATGAAGTTTGGGAGAAAGTTGAACCTAAACAGGCAATTCACCTTCTTAACAATCTATCTCTTGGGTTGAGTGATGTTTTGGCTCACCCTAGTCCTTTGGGGAAATGGGAATTATGGACAACATTTGTTCTGTGCTCCATTGATGTTGATGTTTTCATGGATGGGCTACATGGGTTTATCAAAGAAGACACTAACTTCTTGAGTTTGCAAATTGCTTTGATTAACACTTGGAGAACTGTGGTGTTCTCTTTTTGGTGCATTGGGGAACATTTCCAGCTGGGTATCCATGCTTGGGATCCTCAACATGGCTTGATGGAGATTGTTACAAGTGGAAAGAGGAATCATTGGAGAGATACGGGTTCAATTTTCAGATTCTTTGATGCTGTCCCCATCCTTATTAACCATTCGATGGTTTTTTTTGCACATCGACCGATGGATTGGGAAGATATATCGAACAAAGGATGTTTTTATTTTGGGTTGGAGTTCCTTGAGAGGATGTGTCCAGCCTTGGGCATGAGTTGTTGTGATATTATAGATGCTAATTTCCAGTTTTGCAGCAATCCTACAACCCCTTGCATGCTGATTTTCCTAAAATCAGACTTTGAGTGGTTCATTTCAGTTTTCATAGGCAGCTGGTACATTCATTTTTCCTCTTCACAACCTCTTTTAGTGATGATTTTTGGCTTCAAAAGTGGGTAATAATGTTTCATAGTGATTCAGATCAGTATTGGATGGTGTTCAAGTTATGTTCTAGTGGCTTTCTTTGTACAATCTCTTGCACTAGTATTTGGGGCAGCGAACCTTTGTTTGATTTGGTTCAACTTTTTGAGACTTTGGGGGAGAGATTGGTGGAAGTTTTCAGAGTTTTTCTTGAATATGTCAGAATTACTCAGAGGAGGCATTATACATCCTTAAGGAGTTTTGAGGATGCAGTTGCTATGACTTGGCAAAGAGCTGTTTTTTCCTTTGCAAATAGCTATGATGGAATCACATTTGCTGTTGTGATTTGGTTTGATGCTTTGAGGAGTGATGTTGATGAGAATATTTTTGAGTTGTTTAGATTATTCTTCTTTGTTCTCAGAATGGTGATTGACATTGACATTGCAGATGTTAATTCCTCAGAGTTTATTGAGCATGAGACGCTGCTAAATTTTGATTCAATTCCTTCTATGTTGTTCGACTTGAATTTGGCATGTTATCACTTTGAGGCTGTAAGGATGAAGTTAGTGCAGTTTTGTGGTGCAAATGATTTCATTTAGAGCAGAAAGATCAAAGATGATGGGTTTTCAGATGGACATGTGGGACCCCTCGATCCCATAGTTTGGTGGGGACCGGGCTTTGAGTAAGTTGTGGCATTGCTTGAGGACAAGCAAGCAATTTGGAAGGGCTGATCAGAATGTCCCCATTTTGGCCATATCACTTTGACTGAGTAGCCTATTCGGAACCAGAGGGTTGACTGCAAAAGTGAAATTAGGGTTTCCCTTTGAGGTTTGTAGATTCTAGGTATTTACTTCATTTTTAGTAAATACTAATTTCCGAAGTGTTGGTCTTGTCACTTTCATTACGGTTTCCAAACAGTTTTGAGGTAAACTTCTATCATTTTTGGTAAAAGTTGGCTATTTTAGTAAGTCTAATTCGCGACACCTAGCTCAACTCAAGTCATCTTGTTATCCATCAAATACCATTTTGGTTTGGTTTTCTCCCCTTTGGACTCAGTTTCGACTTAGTCAATTTTCATGTCTGAAGTTGTACCCCCATGCCTATAGCTTGATGACTCTAAGCTGTCAAAGAAGGGACATAGCAATAAGCGCATTTAATTATTTAATAAACGCTTTATTGTCATGAAAATGGATGCCCAGCCGAACATATTTCATTACTTCAAAGGAAAGGCAAAAAGGTATGCTCTTTTGAAGTTGATGATTCAACCTCGGAATTTGAAGAGTTCTGCCGTTTCATCTACAACAAAAAGCCAAGCATTACCGCTTAAGAGCTGACGATCTAACGTTTATGCTAAGTTATGTCAGCCAAAATGACAACTTGTTTAATAATGGTGGATGCTTACCTCCTAGTTCCAATCCGCTGTGGTTTGAAAGACACAACACCTAGTTGGTCTTATTATCGCCTTCAACCGACCAGCAAGATTGTGCTCAAAGTTGGTAACTCTTTGGGTGAGAACTTTAATGTTGTTGATGTATACACAGCTGAAGGTGTTTTTCATTTACAGCTTTTGATGTGAATTTATTTTGGTTATGGGTATTTGATCCTTGCAATTCTATGCTAATGGCGATCATATTTGGAGAATTTCAGAATTTTATTCCAAGTATTTGATTTTTAGCAAGAGAAATCGCCCCTCTTGAGGGCCGTACCATCTTGAGAGTGCTTTGGGATTCGTGCAAAATAATATCATGAGTTTTGATGCAGTTTTGTGGTTTGAGTTTGGGCGCCTATCCTCCAAAGAGACTTTGCATGTCGTTTCATTCAATTCAGAGGTATATTGAAGGAGTTGTGATCATTTTTATGAGTTTGCTGTTTGCTGATAGACATTTCCAGATTGCAGATTTTTATATCAGACTTGTTAGTTTTTGATATAATGTTGGTTTGAGCTTCAATTTCATCCACAAATGTTATGGAAGCGATACCAACTCATGGAATGCCTCGAAGATTATCTACCTACTGTTCTATTCTTTTGTAAAGCTAGTTAGTGGTAAATGGGCCAGCCCTTCCCTTTACTTGCTGTGGCAATTTTATATCTGTCTTAATAATTCCCACAATTGAGTGGTTGAGTTTTAGAATAAACCTATATCTTGTTTGTAATTTCCCCCCACGTTATAAGTGGTTGTGTGGACAGTATTCCCCCCACGTTAATAAGTGGAAGAGTGGATTTAAAGGCTGGCTTGCTGCCTAATAATTGTTGTAAACTCACCCAACCAATAGCGGAGTGTTCTACCATCAGGATGCCCGCCGAAAGGGATGAAATGTTTAATTAGAATCTTCCCAATCGCTTATGGTAGTAGAGGGAAAATGCCGGGCGATGTGGCTATCCTTCATCGGGCTTTATTTTCGGCCCACCACTCAATATATGTTAGCACCTCAGCTCTCTAAAGGGATCTTGAGGTACATTCTTGACGTTGAGTAGTTTTCTATTTGCCCAGATTTTATTTGCTTAACGCTTAACCGAGCTGATTAAGTGGGTTAATAGTTATGTGTAAAGAACTACCAAAAAATTGGTTAGCATATTTCAGTAGTATCAGAGCCAAGATCTTGCCATCCTGTGAATAAGACAGAGTCAATTGACAGATGAGTGATAGAGAAATCAGATTCTTCACCTAAGTTCAGTTTAGCTTTCAGAAGTTCTTAAGATGTTGCATTTTCTAAGGTCCAGGAATCGTGAGAAGTCAGATTTGATTGTGGCTTCGGAAGAATGTCAGTTCAAGAGGCAATGCGAACATGAGGCTGCCATACTCCGTAAACAATATCAGAGCATGACAGATGAGTTTAAGAACGATGTTTCATTTGACACGTTTTTGAATTGTGCGGTGATTCATGACCCCGGAAAGTTGGCTATGGTCAACTACATCAAAAAAATGATTAAAGAGGAAGTAGAAATTGCCATGGTTGAAGAATCAAGGAAGGAAGAAGCAAAAGGATCTGTTTGTGGTTTGCAGCCCACAAGTAAGCAAATTGAAGAAAAAAATCAGTCAATTAGTGTTGAAGAAGACACAAGCAAGGTGCACATTTTGGTTCAAAATGAAAGTGGGCTTGATGAAGATACCTTGGCAAGTGAGGAGATTAAGTTAGAGTCCCAAAATACATCCCTAGACTTGCATGGGATGGGAAATAATGAAGATTATTATGGTAAGATCATTACAGCAGTCTTGAGTCCTAATAAGGATTCAAGCAATGAAGATCTCGAGACAAATGGCTTCTCAAAAGATGCTGGTGGAACAGTTGTGTGGGATAAGTACGTTGAAGAAGAGCAAGATGAAGCAAATACTAATGGTGGCTTTGAACCAGCTTATGACCATTACGAAAGTGAGGTTGTTGATGGTGATTCCGATGTGTTTTTATCTCCTCTTGTTGAAGATTTAGTGAAGGATAATTCTCTACTTTATGCTGAGCCAATTCCATATGAAGAATTAATGACAAGTGTCCAAGAAGACTTCTTTGGTATGTATGTGGGCACTAATGATAAAATCAGCAACACATCTGCTCAAGATAATTTCATTGAAGAAAAGAATGACAAAATATTCAAAGCAACCAGCTTTGATGATTCTTTAATCCGATATAATGCTAGTGACTTGGGTGGTAGTGGGTTTGATTATCAAACTACATCTGTGGAGAAAGTTATAGATGAAGATTTCAGCTCAAGTGGGTTGAAGAGTGACTCATTCAAAGAGTCAATAGTTCAAGAGGAGCATGATGATCTCTTTCCTATTGATCATTGCAATCAAACCTTTCACATTTGGGATCCGGGTGCGATGTCACCAAGGTATGATAAAGAACCGGAGTGGGATAAATTTCCTTTTGATCCTGATGAAGTTCAAAAATCAGTTTGCAATAAAAGTAATGAAGTGATATTTGGAGGAGAAGTTGCAGCAATGGCTAATGAGAACGTGATTTCTTATGTTGAAGAGAAGAATGTTTTAAAATCAGCAAATGATTTGGATGCCTTTCAAAATTACGCACAAGAAGAGTATGAGAACTTGAAAGGTCAAGATAGAGGTACTAATTTGTTTGAAGTTGTTGACAAGCCTTCGATTCAGGAGATATGCAGTGATAAGATTAGAAAGGAGGCTGATTTTGAAAATCATGTCAAGGAAAACAAATCAGAAAAATTGATGTTTGATGAGCATAGCTTCTTTGCTGACTGGGATCAAGGGCCTAAAGAGCTGCAAGTTTTGAAGGATAATTTATTGGTTTCAGAAGAGAAGATTGTTAAAGTGTTATCAAAATTTGATAACACATATCACTTCATTGCGGAACTTTGCTGGAAGTCTCAATTTGAAGAGAAACTAAATGGAGTTAAAGATGGAGACTCTCTTTCCAAGATGCAATCTATCAAAGAGGCATTGGAATCCATAAAGTCAGATTATTTGCATTTGCTCTCAGATAGGGATAATGCTATTAAGTTTGCAGAGGAGACCTATGATGCCTACCAAGAGAAGGAGGAAGAGATGGATAGGCTTTGCCTTGATTTTACCTTAGCTCATCATTCTTTATACAAAGCAGAAAATCATTCATCTATTGCAGCTACCCTTAAGGAACAAGAAGTTAATACAAGGATTATGGAGATCAAAGAAATAGTTGAAGGAATAAATGAACTCCATAATGATGAAACATTGCGTAATGCCAAGATGATCCCATATGTTGATGGTGATTGGAAAGTACATCAAGAGTGTGAACTCTTGAGTTGGGAAGAGACTTTGCCACAAGAAGGAATGGTTTGCAGCTATGCGATAGATGTTTTAACGGATAATGAATGTAGTATTCAGCATGCTACACTTTGTGGGTCGGCAACTAATGGTGAGCATCCACAAGTTGAAAAAGATGAGTTTGAATTCTATGAAGACACCAACGAAAGGGATGAAGATAATATTTTTGAGAACAACAGTCCATTATCTTCACATGATTTGGATAATCATAAGGTGATAGATATTTTCTATGAAAGTGTGCCATGTTTTGTGAGTAGTAATCATCAAGGGCATTTTGATAATGAAAGCATAAGTGGGATCAAGGATGAAGTATTCACATGGAAAGTGTGGACTCAAGGAGATTTCTTCAACATTGGCTTAAAGGTGTCAATAAAACAAGTCTTGGTAGTTGCTGGTCACTCCATTGCAGCAACAAAGAGTGAAGATTCCAAACTTATTACTCATGAAGTTTGGGAGAAAGTTGAACCTAAACAGGCAATTCACCTTCTTAACAATCTATCTCTTGGGTTGAGTGATGTTTTGGCTCACCCTAGTCTTTTGGGGAAATGGGAATTATGGACAACATTTGTTCTGTGCTCCATTGATGTTGATGTTTTCATGGATGGGCTACATGGGTTTATCAAAGAAGACACTAACTTCTTGAGTTTGCAAATTGCTTTGATTAACACTTGGAGAACTGTGTTCTCTTTTTGGTGCATTGGGGAACATTTCCAGTTGGGTATCCATGCTTGGGATCCTCAACATGGCTTGATGGAGATTGTTACAAGTGGAAAGAGGAATCATTGGAGAGATACGGGTTCAATTTTCAGATTCTTTGATGCTGTCCCCATCCTTATTAACCATTCGATGGTTCTTTTTGCACATCGACCGATGGATTGGGAAGATATATCGAACAAAGGATGTTTTTATTTTGGGTTGGAGTTCCTTGAGAGGATATGTCCAGCCTTGGGCATGATTTGTTGTGATATTATAGATGCTAATTTCCAGTTTTGCAGCAATCCTACAACTCCTTGCATGCTGATTTTCCTAAAATCAGACTTTGAGTGGTTCATTTCAGTTTTCATAGGCAGCTGGTACATTCATTTTTCCTCTTCACAACCTCTTTTCAGTGATGATTTTTGGCTTCAAAAGTGGGTAATGATGTTTCATAGTGATTCAGATCAGTATTGGATGGTGTTCAAGTTATGTTCTAGTGGCTTTCTTTATACAATATCTTGCACTAGTGTTTGGGGCAGTGAACCTTTGCTTGATTTGGTTCAACTTTTTGAGACTTTGGGGGAGAGATTGGTGGAAGTTTTCAGAGTTTTTCTTGAATATGTCAGAATTACTCAGAGGAGGCATTATACATCCTTAAGGAGCTTTGAGGATGCAGTTGCTATGACTTGGCAAAGAGTTGTTTTTTCCTTTGCAAATAGCTATGATGGAATCACATTTGCTGTTGTGATTTGGTTTGATGCTTTGAGGAGTGATGTTGATGAGAATATTTTTGAGTTGTTTAGATTATGCTTCTTTGTTCTCAGAATGGTGATTGACATTGACATTGCAGATGTTAATTCCTCAGAGTTTATTGAGCATGAGACGCTGTTAGATTTTGATTCAATTCCTTCTATGTTGTTCGACTTGAATTTCAGGCATGTTATCACTTTGAGGTTGCAAGGATGGTTAGTGCAGTTTTGGTGCAATGATTTCATTTGTATGATCAGAGTAGAGCAGCATCAGCATGGTGGGGTTTTTCAGAGATGGACATGGGACCCCGGGATCCTATATGTTTGGTGGGATCAGTTTGGAGTGTTGTGGTATTGCTTGAGGACAAGCAATTTTGGGAGGGCGGACTGTAATGTCCCCATTTTGGCCATAAGCTCTTCTTTGACTGATAGCCTATTTCTGGAAATCCGTAGGTTGATCAGAAGTTAAATTAGGGTTTCCTTGCTTGGAGATTTGTGGCATTTATTTTTAGTAAATACTTAATTTCGCAAAGGGTTCAATGGTTATTAAGTCTTGATTCCAGCTCAGTTCTGCTTTCTGTTGGTTTTGAGGTAAACTTACTATTTTTGGCAGTGGCTATTTTTAGTAAGTCTAATTTTGGCAGTGGCATCATCAGCAGTTCAACTCAAGTCATCTTGTTATCCATCAATCTCGCTTATTGCCTTGGTTTTCCTGACCGAGTTTTAATTGAATAATTTCATGTCTTGAAGTTGTACCCCATGCCCAGGCTTGATGACTTCAAGTTGTTTTAAAGAAGGGGACATAAAGGGGTCAAGTGAGCATTTAATTATTTAATAAATGCTTTATTGTTGCAATATGAAATGGATGCCTAAAGGGGAAGTTGAATGATATTTTATTATTTCAAAAGTAAAAGGCAAAAAGGTGGCGTCCCTTTTGGAAGTTGAAGTGATTCAACTTCTTGGAATTTGAAGAGTTCTTGTTGCTTCATTTGCCAACAAAAGCTTTCTATATTGTCACTGCTTGAAGAGTCAAGGATCCAATGTTTACAAGTGGCACGTTATGTCGCCAAATGACAACTTCTGTTTAATACTCTTTTGTGACGTTACCTCCCAGTTCCAATCCAATTTCGTGTTTGAAAGACAACACTCAGTTGGTCTTATTGTCGCTCTCCTCAATCGACTAGTGTGATTGTGCTTCTAAAGTTGGTGAATTTTGAATTCTACCCAAGTATTTGATTTTTAGCAAGAGAAATCGCCCCTCTTGAGGGCCGTACCATCTTGAGAGTGCTTTGGGATTCGTGCAAAATAATATCACGAGTTTTGATGCAGTTTTGTGGTTTGAGTTTGGGCGCCTATCCTCCAAAGAGACTTTGCATTTCGTTTCATTCAATTCAGAGGTATATTGAAGGAGTTGTGATCATTTTTATGAGTTTGCTGTTTGCTGATAGACATTTCCAGATTGCAGATTTTTATATCAGACTTGTTAGTTTTTGATATAATGCTGATTTGAGCTTCAATTATTCATCTTATATCATTGTAAATGTTAGAGGAAGTGATACTCTAACTGTTTAATGTTCTTGGAAGATTATCTATTCTATTTGCAGCTGTTCTTATTCTTTGTAAAGCTAGTTAGTAGTACTAACAGCTCTTCCTTTACTTGCTACAATTTTATATATGTTTTACACTCCCACAATTGAGTGGTTGAGTTTTAGAATAAACATATATCTTGTTTGTAATTTTCCCCCCACATTATAAGTGGTTGTGTGTGGACAAGATTCTAATGCTAATATGGAAGAGTGGATTTAAAGGCCGCTTGTCGCTTCTAATAATTGTTGTAAACTCACCCAATCAATAAGTGGAGTATTCCACCACTGCGGATGCTCATCATAGCCGATGAATTGTTTTAATTGTAATCTTTTTCCCCACCGTTGCAGGAGGAACGCTTTCATGGCTGGTTATCCGCCTATCGGTTTCTAGTTTTCAAATTCAACACTCTGTCATATGTTAGCACCTCGCCCTCAGTGGGATCTTGAGTGCACATTCTTGACGTTGAGTAGTTTTCATTTCAAGTTCAGATTTCTATTTGGAGCTAACGCTAACCGAGTTGATTAAGTGCTGGTTATGTGTGTTAAAATTTGGGAAAAAATTAAGGGGATTATTTCAACTTACATTCCTCTTTGGATCTTTGGGCCTTTTGATGATGGCTTACATTTGTAAAACAACCAATGGGGTATCCTAATCCTCAAACCCCTAGATTCCCATTGTCTTGTGTCCTAACACCCAAGAATCCCATCAGCTTAACCCTTGATGTTGGACCTTGGGATAATTATTTTCTTGAACTTAAAGCAATCATTTCCCTATATGTCCACACTCAAGAATGCACTTTCATAAAACCTCACCATTTGAATGGGCTCCACCCATGACCACGACTAACCAAGAATGCAATTAATGAGCCCAAATTTGAATGTGAGAAAATGGTAAGAAACTTTGGACCCATGTTAGGCCTTCAACCTCTATATAAGGAATACAACTTCATTAGTTTGGATAATCTTTGGACATCATCTCAACAAATCCAAAATTGCAAAGTTGGACACTTGTGTTCACTTGTTGAATCTAACGACAAAAACCCTTAGGTTATGGAGATTTTTTGATGAAACCCCATTGGTTTCCTAGAGTTTGGAGGATGAAACTTGTTTGGATTTGTGAGGGAAATTTCACACAAAGGTTGCATCTGTATGCCAAGCATAGTGGATTTCAGCATTTAGGCATTTCAACATCCCAATATTTTTCTAATTTTTTTTTATATCATTGCAATCTTGGTTATGAGAAAACAATTGAAGCAAAAAAATTGTAATCATGAAGTGAGTTATTTGAATTAAATACTCTATTCCAACCAACTTATATGTGTAGATCTATTTATCATATGTGAATGTTTTAGATCTAAATATCTTGTTTAAATGTTTTGGCTGATTTTCATTGAATTATTCCAAATCTAAGAAATTTGTATGAATAATTTAGTTAAGGATCATTGCATTTATCATTGAGCCTATGGTAAAATTTTATCATCCTATGGCATAAGTCTCAAATTGCTTTAATCAGTTCTGACAAGTCAGACTTAAAATCAGTGACCAATGACAGACTGATAAACTTTATCTTCACATTCTGCAGATACTTGTAAAGTGTTTCCTAGTTTATGAACTTATTGTTGTTCTATATAAAGTCAAAACATTAATGCGATGGCATTATATTAAAAAATAATAATAGATTATTTTGTTTAACCAATTCCTTCTAGACTCTCTTCACAAAGATAACCAATCCAAATGTTAAAGTCCTTGATAAATCCTCACTTTTTCATGCACTGAGAACATAAGTTGTTGACAGATGCAACAAATCCTCAAGTCTACTAAAAGCTTTCTTAGACCCATACATAAAATGTTCCAAAGTTGATATGGAATGAGGTGGTAGAAAATAAAAAGCTTGAAAAGGCCAATTGTGTTTAAATAATTTACTCCTTTGGATATAGAAATCTACCAGCTTTCATTGAGAATAAAATTCTATGGGCATATCCCTTCACGAGTCAGAGATTGAGAACAAATTTTACCTAAACAATATTATTCTCTCTACTATTATTACCTTATTTAAGTACACTTATCCTTTACTCACAGGGAAAGAAATAGTGTTTGTGGTGTATAATTTTGATGGTTGTCATGACCTCTTGCTTGGGAAGGTTGTAACTCCCCCATTCATTCTGACAACCAAATGTATGTTTGTTGACAATATCAAATAAAACCTCTAGCCAGGGTTTGCTAGTGTAGGGAGAAGAAATGCATGAACTTTTCTTTTTGATTTGGGATAAATGTGATTAGGACAGGCCCTGACAAGGTTGTATCAAAGCCCAAGAGAGATATATGTTGAGGAAGAAAATAGAGAAATTATAGTGAAAATGTGCATTAGCATGTCTCATTTTATTTATAGAAGAAAGTACAGTGCACAACAATCAAGCAAAAGCTAAAATCCATCTATGAAATAAATTACTCACTATCAAAACTAACCTTCAAATTAAAGAAGAATTTAAGAAGCTATATTTTCATATAACTTCTTCAAATGTATTTAAATTATTTTACAAGGAACATAAAATATTAGAGATGCACTTTCCAAGCAATGTTGTTTTCCTATCAGTTTATGTAAAACATAATTATTGTGGGGATTCTACTTAAGATTCAATTAATCAAGGAAATTAGAAATGTTTTGGAGTTTTTTTCCACCAATGCAATTATTTTCTATACTAGCCATTATGGAGAAGTGCTTTATACAAATTTTCTTTGTGCAAAATACATTGTGATTAAATTATTTGTTTAAAAGTTATGTCCTGCTTTTTATTTTCTAAAAGAATCCATATTTAGATGGTGTTGCAGTCAGATAAACATCTATTTTTCACAGAGCTCACAAATTTTAATAGTATTCTTTTCCTAAATTTCTAGGTCAAAGTGCATGATGAT
>VDFB02089244.1:0-24496 GCA_007258455.2 Sequoia sempervirens | reverse complement strand
TATTGCACTTTGTTATTGGACTTGATCAACCCAATAAGTTTGTACATGTGGCTTATCAAGTATTGTATATGAAAAGAGGATACTCATGTAGTCTAGAATGCATGATTATCATCTTAGAATGTATGTTGAGTATACATATTATGGTTTATGAGTGACCACATAGTATTGGATATGCATAGTAATTATTGTTTGAACACATTATAATACTTTAATAATTAGAAGGAGTTATGTGAGTGAGTAAAATGGTAAAGTTGAAGGATAGGTATAAAAGTTGGGTTGATTCTAAGAGGTCTACTTGACATTTTGAGGTTGGTTAACATGTTTTTTCTTAGAATCAAACCAAAATGGAGTTCATTAAAACTTGGTAAATATTCGATTATGATACAAACATCCAATTATGATATAAGAAATACATATTTCATGTGAGTTTACTTAAGAAATATGTATATAATAATCATGCTATTGATTGGAAAAGTATTTCTATAGAAACTTCTTGTGAATTTAAGATTGAACTAGAACAAATAATTGAAAAAATATCTAGAATATTGAGAAACAAGGTTATAAATGAAGTGAAATTAAATGGAGTCTTTGTGATAATGATAGTGCTACTTGGGAGAAAGTTGATTTTATTAAAAACCAATATCCACATTTGTTTAACTAAAGGCTATTTTATTTATATGTGTATATGTGTGATACAAAAAATCATTGAGCTACTAAGGGAAACAACTAAACAATAGGGGGAGAATTGTTATGAGACTTTTTCCTTGTTGAAAAAAAAAGAGAGAATAAAAGTTAAAATAAGAACTAATGTAATAGTTCAAGAAAGAAAATGTAATAACATACAAATTGGAGTTTTCACGGGATGTTGTAATGATTTAATTATTTTTGAAAGGGTGTATCAGTTGGAATTAACCTTTGTGATGTATAAAAGCCCATGAAAACTAAATAATTAGGATAGACATACAAGAAAAAGAAAAAATATAGTACAACACATTACAGGAATAGGGTCCCAGATTAGCAAGCCGTGAGCAAGATGGAGAAGGGGCATGCCTATAGTGTGTGTCCAACTTGGGGTACAAGTGGACGGTCTTGTCCAGGGCATGGTTTTGTGGCACAAGTGTTGAGCATTGTTTCGATGGAACCAACACTTGTGTAGAGCAGAAAAGTATGCTTTTCCTCCTAGATTGCTCACAGATGGAAGAGGCTGAATTAGGTCCATTCCAACAATTGTTGGGCTATTTGCACATTTCAAAGAGATAAGTGTTTATTAATGCCCATAAAATATGAGAAATAAAGTTGTTTTAAATCCTTTTGTGTTTATTGAATTAATAATTTATTCATGCAATTGAATGCAATTGTTGACTAATTTAAATTATATTCAATTTAATTTCAAACTATTGAATTGGGAATTAAATATTATATTAAATATTGTGCATAATTTTTTTTGGGAATAAGCTATGGAATTAATTTAATCATTGCATTTTCAATTTGGGAGTTAGTCTAGTTTCTTTTTCTAAGACATGTACTGTCTAAGGATCATTCCTTTTCCTTCCTAGTTTCTTAAGACATAGGTCTCTCACAGTTTTAGTATAAATATGGATGTCCTTAATAGCTTGAATGAGTGGAATCTTGATGCTCACATCCTTTAATTACCTAGGAGGTCTATCTCCACCTGTGTCTAATGCTTTTGAATGGCTAAGCATTTAGGAAAAGGAGGCTTTGGACTTGAGGTAGTTTGGTGTACCTGATTTGTCTTAGGTTCCAAAGGTGTTTTATCTAAAGCTTCAACTGTAGGTTCCTCATCCTCCATCTCAGTGATTTTAGGGGATGAAGGTCCAACAAGTTATTTTCCTAATCTGAGGAGGACATCACTCACGTCTATCCCATGGGTGGGGTATTGCATAGCTTTGTTAGTATAAGCCTATTTTTGATAAAGTAAGCAACATTTATAGGGTGTTGTACCCTTTACATGATGAGCCCAAAGGGCCAAAAAGGATCAAAACCAAAAAACAGAAAAAAATATTATAGTAACAACATATGAGAGACACAAACATAACCTAGTAACAACATAGGCAAAACACAACACAAACCCAACCACTAATTGTCTAAACCCTCCCATTTATTGACTAGGAGGTTTAACACATCCTCCCATATCCAGTTGGGGCCTTCATCCATGATGTTCTTGTCCAATTCCTCCTTGATCACATCCGAGAGAGTGAGATCCAACTTGTGAATCATCTTGATAGTGAACTAAGCCATGCGAATAACCTTACGATTCAACATAGCCACCTGCTCTTGCCGCACACCGAGCTCATCTGCTTTGTCCTCCTTGATGTGGAACTCTGTATCGACACCAACCTTAGTATCTAAGGAATTGGTAGAGTCCTGCGAAAGCATCTGGTTTAAATTAGAGAAGTGACTTGGGTCTTCTATGGGTCCTTTATCCTTATCTTCTTAATAGCTTTGATACCTTAATTTATGTTGCTAGACTTAACTGAGTCACTGGAGATATCATCAACAGGGGCCTCTTTCTTGTATTACACCAATTTATGGGATCTTCTCACACTCATCTACTTCATCCCCATCTCAAAACTAGCATCCACCACATTATCACCCTAAGAATATTTTCCGTCAACACATTTACCTTCCTCAGAGATCGGAAGAACCCTCAGAAGAAGAGACACATTTTTTCCTTTTTTCTTAGTAGTCGGTTTGCTAACCTTCTTGTGTTTCAGCTCATAAAGCCCAATCTCAACACTTGATTGGGTCAACCCAACCTTAATTTTCTTTTTCTTCGAGGGAGAAGTGGCTATAGTATCAGTACCAAGAATATCCTCAAGAATGGGGGATTTCCTCTTAGAGCCCACTGAGATAGTAGGGGAAGGGTTTCCAGGGTTATTTTCTAGGGGTTCCAATTCTTCCACTCTCACAACCGAGATGGGTTTGGGAGGAACCAAAGCTGAATGGAAATGGTAGAGTATGTGGATTAGGCCTTGGTGCAATGGTAAAGGAGGTGAAGAATCAGGGTTAAGAGTGGCAATTTCCTGGGATTCTTTGATAGAACTTTCCAAAGAAGAAAGCAAAAAGAAAGGGAAGCTAAGCAACATTCTATGCCTTAAGTGATTTAGCAGTGGTAAGTGGTAAAAATAAAATACCTTGAATTGGTCCTCGAGGGTGACGTACTTCATGATGACAAGGAAAAATTTATCCCATGGTTTAGGCAATGCTTTCCGGTCGAAGCCAGACTGCTTTTTCGCTGGCTTCTCATTCCCCTTAAAAAATGCATTCAGACTCACCAAGTCCTACATTTTTATGTGTTTTTTATACTTCATGCCCTCAGAAGAAAGGCTAGTAGCTTTACCAATCACCTCTTCATCCATGTCAAAAGCAATGCCACCTAGGGTGACCTATCAATCCTTCCAAGAGCAAGCAAACTGGGGCGACAACATATCATCATGGTCCACAAGATTTTCCATGAGTGGCACAAGCCCACCTTTTGAACATATATGCCAATCTAGGGGGTCTTGGCGAAAATCCTCACAGCTATCTGGCTCAGTCCTAACACGCTCTTTTCCCATTGTGACCCACAACACATAGTAGCCAAAAAAGCAATGCTAGAAAATAGAATGAACGTCAGAGAGGTTACCATTGCAAAAATAAACTTTACAACGCCTGTTGAGATGAAAAGGCATAATAAATGCAAAGTGGTGTTTACATGCTTCGATGGTCATTTATGATGACATCCACCACACAAGCCCATAATCATCACAAGAAAAACCAAAAATTAACCCAATAGAGATAATTATGGGATCCATATTTAAATCTTAAAGAGGTTACACACTTCCCAAAGCCATTTGAATGTGGGGGGAAGATTAGATATATTTAAGTACATTTGATAAAATCTAAGGCGAAAGAGATGCCATAATTTGGAATTATTAAATAAGATGGCGAAGTACATCCTTATACACAAGATCCATGAGATTTGATGAGATCTATTGTACCATTGAAAAGGAAACCTGTAAGGGTTAGGGGCCCCACGAAAAATGACCATAAGAAGAAAAATCCACGTGGCCAGCCACGTGAGCCCATACACCTCACTCTTCCTAGACCAAACCAACCAATGATCCTTCAAGGAATGCCACCTGTACCTAAAAAAGAATGACAAATCAATCAATAATAATAGAGTAATTCCTCCACTCCAAGATGATTAACCTTTGAATAGATGCCAGTAGAACTTCCATCTTTTTCCAACATTTGCAAATATTCCAGGTGGACCCTAGGTTGGCAAAGCTATTAGCCACCTGGAACTACCTTCCCAAAAGATATGAGATAGGTGATACCTTTCAAATTTAGAGATTAAGATATTAATATGATTCAAAATAATATCCCTTAAGTTCCAACCAAGCAGATGGCCTAGGTTAATAGAGTCGATCATAGTTTTAGAATCACGTTCAATCTCCAAATTCTTAATGCCTAGAGTGATAGCAATCTCTAAACCCTTGAGCAATGCACGATACTTTGCCACCATAGAAGAGTAAATACCTATGTACCACCAGCATACTTGATAACCAAGTTTCCTAATAGTCTCTTATAACACCACCTATACTAGCCAAATCAGGGTTCCCTTTGGTCACACCATCAAAATTTAGTTTAAACCACCCCTTAGCTAGATGTTTCCAAACTATGTTTTTCCTAGCAAGAGATTTGGAATTGTCAAAGGAATCAATACCAAGCTCAAATTTCTAGGATTTAGCCACTTTAATCTCCCAAATAGTTGGGGTTGTATCCGATAGTTTCCACTTTAGTAAGGAGAGACTTTCAGAAATAAGTCTCACCCTGCAACCAAACACGTCCTTCAAACTCTTCTCAATGTCACTGAACACTCTATTGTTCCTTTTCTTCCAAATGCACCAGCAGATGATAGGGGGAATTTTCCTCCAAATTTCCAAGGTAATGGGGTGTCAGAAAGGACCATTTTGCCCCTCCACAAAGGAAACCAAATATTTATTCAAGGTCTAGTGTGTCTCTAACTTTTGAAAAACAAGGTCCCAGACACTAACAACATATAGACAGTGCAGAAGCATATGATCCATAGTTTCTTCATTGTCTTTGCACAACAAGCACCTATTCAAGATTTGGAATCTCCTCTTTCTTAGATTATCTTGGGTTAGGATCTTGTTGTGGAAAGCTATCCACCAGAAGAAATTTATTTTAGGAATCAGGTGACAATTCTAGACATTCTTCCATAACTTACTCTGTAAGCCCTGGGTATAAGCCTATTGGATAGGCTTGTTATTAGGGTTAGGTGGAGGTTGGGCAGGTATTTTGTGGTGGTTTTGGTGGATAGGATTTAGGATTTGATGGAGGCATAATGGCTTGTTGTTGTGGTTGAGGAGGAAGTGTAGGTTGCTGATAGTTCATGTTTTGTTGCTGCCATTGTTGGCCTTTTTGCTACTGAGGCTGTTACTGGTTTTGCTGTGTTGGCCATTGGGGATTGTAATTGGAACCCTAAAATTTTTGTTGTGACTAAGGACTTGCTTGTTGCTAGTTCCAATTTTGCGAAGGTTGTAGCCATTATTGAGACTTTTTCCATTGGTTTTGGTTTGCTAGCCAAGGCTAAGAGTTTCAAGCATAAAAGTTCTAATTTCCAATGGGAAAGGATGAATTGAAGCTAAGAGGGTGTTGTGACATACCTTGTCTTTGTTTCCATGGCCTTCTTTGAGCTATATAAAAGAGTTGTCTGTCTTCTCCTTCAAGTGGCTGAAAATCAAGTTTCTCAACTTTATCTTATTGGATACTAGCCACCCTCTTTCATTTACATTTTTCTTTGGGCAAAGCCACAATAGTGGTTTACAATTTTATGGAGGAAGGAAAACTCACAAAAAATGAGCCCATAACAAAAAATCTAGTTTTAGGGGTTTGAAAAAACCTATAGGTTCGAGTGAACCCACTTAAATGATTGCCCCCCATTTCTAGCCTAAAAAACCAAAGGAAATGCAAATTAAAAGGTGGTTTGCTCAAACCCCTGGGGATTCGTTCTCCCCCTTAGACACAAAGAAAATCTAAATTTTTTCACTTCAGAGCTTGGGTTGAAGATGAAAATGGTGGAGACTTCACAAACCCAACTTGAATCAGATAGTCCTCGAACAAGCTTATCCAAAAATATAATTTTAATATGTTTTATTTTTATTATGTATTTGTGTTTTAGTTTTATTAAACATAGGTTTTCTACTGAAAATCAAGCTTCTCAAGTAGTGCACATGTGGAAAAAATAGCAGATTATCAAAAAAAATTGAAAAATATGAGTGCACCAAATATTGAAGTCTTAGATCCAACAAAAGAAATAAAATTGAATTTTAATATATACAAAAAATGTTACACATTATATGGTCACGCTATGTTTGAATTGTAATTGGTTTGACTTTGAAACTTGATTAAAAGAAAAAAATATTCAATAAAAAACTATCTAAGCAAGTGGAAGGACTAGATATAGGAGTTAAAAATATAAATTCGAAAGAATTAGAATTTTATCCTTCATGGAAAAAAATTTATGCGTTATACGGTGAGCGTCACTTTTTAAAAATGTTGTTTTCTAAAAAAAACTAGTTTTCGAGGGAGATAGAAAAAGAAGTGCAATTTGATTCCAAAATTTTGAAAAATATATTTAGAATCTACAAGACAAAAATGTTACTTAAACTCTAGTTTGCATCATCATCTTCAAATTCCTCTGCTATGGTTTAGCTATAGGTGCCCTAAAGTGAAGATTTAGTTAAAAAAATATTTTACCGTCTAATCTTGGCCAAAAAATTGTAAAACCACTGTGGATCACCCCCTTTCCTTTGCCTATAACTTGGGTAATATTTAGTGAGCATTGACTCAAATTCCTCTTGCTTCTTGATGTGGATAGTATACAATTGAGTTGCTAAGTGGCTAATAATGTCCTCCTTCATGTTGGACAACAAATTCCTTAATTCTATCTTTGAAACCCCTGTAGATGATTTTCCAATAGTGGATGTTCTATCTCCTCTTGGTATTTTAGTGAAGGCCCTTGAGTAATTCATGTAGAAATTACAAATGTCTTCAAATGGTATTTGAGAGATATCTCATTGTCCAATGAGGTTGAGGGCATCCATACAGTTCTCATTGAATCCCCTCAAAAATACTAACTTGAGGGATTCTTCAGACAACTTGTTCTATGGGTTTTTCTTCAAGGAAAAATGAAGTATCTCCATATAATCTTCTAATGGTTCATCCTCCTATGACATTCTGAAAAATGTCATCTTTCCTCCTATTAGGTCCCCTACAATAGTCTTGGTACTTCTCCAAGAACAATGTGTTCATGGTATCCCAATCAGGAACAACATCCTTGTCTAAGCCCATAAACCATCTTAGGGTTGCATATTTTAGAGTGGCAAGGAAGAGTTTGAGCCTATGAGCATCAAAAGTATAGTCATAACTTCTGCATAAAACATCAAATTTAAATAGAAATGTATCTGGGTCTTCAATCATCAACCCATAAAAGACTACTAAGGATGAAGGAGGAATATTCTTCAACACAATAGCTCTTTCCTGGTAAGTGATTGGCAACTCAAAGGTGGCACGTTTAGGATCATCCACTACATCTCCCATGCTTCGGTATGTTCCCTCTATTGGTGTGCTAGATTTTGGTGATAGGGAAACTTCTTCTTTAGTATTACCCTCACTCTGAGTACTGGATTCACCAGTTTTCTGCTATGGATTCTTGGCATGTAGAGGGAAGGAATCTTCCCAAAGAATCTCTCTGCCTCCACATACATGAAATATAGCTTTATAGAGTAGCAAATTCTACATAGTTAGTACCAAGTTTTGGTGCTATGAAAAAGAGTAAATCTAAGGCCATTCTAATGTCGAAATAAAATGTAAACTATGAAAGCTCAAAACAAGTCTATGAAGATAACACCATCCTCGAAATGGTGCCAAAATGTAGATTCTAAACTAATGTATTGTAAACTTGGTAGAACCTACACAATTCAAAGGCATATCCGGGTTGGAATAGTCCACCCAACATTGTAAAGACTTTCATTAAATTGTCATCCCAAGGTTTGTAAACTTGTGATGGTGCTGCACTGTATGTGCCTTGAGAGACTTGACGCTACTTACGTTATCCTATATAAGGTGTTCTACTTGTTGAAAACTCATAGAATTGTAAAAGAGTAAAGAAATGAACTAGTGCTAATGGCTATGGGTACCTATAACTTAACCTATAACTGAACTGCTGCTAATAAAGTATTACTATACATCAACTCAAAATTGATCAAAACTAACAACTAAACCTATTCTACTCTCTGGAGTGCCACTGGTTAACCAAATATATGCATGCCCATGAACATTCATTACTAACAATCAAAGTATGAGACTCTAATTTAACTCATATGTAATTCATGAAGTAATGATAAACAAAAAACATCTACTAAATAGAAATAAACAACTATAAATGAAGTGAAGAACAATTACCTTGACTAGTTTGCTCAAGTGGCTATCCTCACTTAACTAGAACCAAATCTAACTATCAGATTCTGTACATCCATGTGAAATTAAACTCCATTCATTAAGTAACACAAAAGATTACACAAAATATTCTTCACAGATTGTATTCAATGAAATCATTTTAAATAATTAGCATGCCTATAATTGGTAACTGAAACTTAAAAGCAACTGATAATAAAATATTAAAAATCAACTAATTGTTCTAAGGACTCAACCATCAACTATATACAAGCATAGGGGAGTCTTATTCTAAGCAACAACTAACTGCAATCATTAACTCCCACTCTTAGATATCAGAGCATATAGTTAAGATTGAATTGTTCAACTATAACTAAAAAGAAAGAAGAATCCTAATAGAACTAAAACTTTGTGAAATAGATTTGCATGTAAAACACACAAACAATTATGTAGAATCCTATTAACAAAAGAGTCCTTCTCCAACACATTATTAACTTGTCATAACAATGCATGTTCAACTCCATCAGGTGTCTTCATATAATAGTTATTGCATTCAGTCTAATCTAGAACTTCCCCTATTTCACTGTCCTAGTCTTCCTTTTGCTATGAGTTACTGCTTCAATTGCTACGGACTTATAGTTTCTCCTTGGTTTCAAAAAGGTTAATCCACAAAACATGTGCACAAAGCTAACTACCATAATTATACATAGAATTCCATCCACATTTCATACATACTACATATAAACCATGCAATACTATTATATAATGTAGTAACGGAAAACATATCCTTTTTCCTTGATTTGGGAATAATTTTCATTGAATTAACCTAATTTTTCCTAGGTTTAATGTTTTAATGTGTTGTAACACATTCACATTGATCGTGGGTCCCTTTTTAATAAAATGTACCTAACTTGTACCCGCATTGATGTCACTTCCAAATGGAGGGAAAGCCCCAGAGATGCCTTGCGCCGCTATGCTTTGAGGACTCTGCCCATTCTGAATCCTAGTTTCCTCTGTGGAAAGACGATCATTGATTCCTCCTCCTAAGTTACTCCCAACACTCATGCCATCGTCCCTGTGACACTTTGTAGAGAGAGTCATTGATGCCCTACACTCCACATCCTGTAACGACTCCATTTTTCCTTAGCTAAATGGGTTATGTTGTTTACTAAGTTTGATTTTAAATTTATTCCTCAAAATTCCATGATCAAACCCCATTTTGGTAATTAAACCTTGTAATGAATAAAAGCATGAAAGGAATGGTGAATGAACAACTCTATGTCACAACTCACCAACCCTTTAGATGAACCTTTGATAATGGAGGTTTGCAACTTGCATGAAATGGCTTCAATGGATGTGGATATTGACTTTGAATCTTTGCTTGAAATGATACTTTGAACGCTTATAATACTATATAATATATTTAATATTATATAATAATATAATTAATTTATTATAATATAATTTTTTTTTGATCGGTATTATAATATAATTGTATTATATAATATAATATAATTGTATTATATAATATAATATAATATTATATTTATTATATATAACAATACAATATAATATAATATAATATTATTATATATCATTATTATATAATATTATTATATAATATAATATTATAATATAATATATTTACCATTATAATATAATATAATATATTTAATATTATAATATAATATAATATATTTAATATTATAATATAATATATTATAACATTATAATATATTTTAATATTATAATATAATTAATATTATATAGTAATATACACTAATTTTATTATAATATATATATTTTTGATCGATATTATAATATAATATAATATAATATTTATTATATATAATAATATAATATAATATAATATAATATAATAATATAATATAATATAATATAATATAATTATATAATATTATATTATAATACAATATATTTAATATTATAATATAATTTTTTTTTTATATGCAAGATTAGTCTTATATTATCTTAGAAATAAAAAGTTTCAACTAAAAATATTTGCCAATGCAGGAGAATAAACCACCATCAACCATTAGGCATTAAGCCAAAAGACCAGAACTATCATGAAACCACTGCCAACCAACCCATCCAAAAAAACCTAAAACCACACTTAAACCAAAATGATCGACAGGGCCACTGCCATAACTAGAGCAAAGTCCAAACTATTAAAAGAAAAGAAACCTAGCCTATGACACCAAAGCTCGACGTAACAAAACTTATAGCAAATGATTCATTTCTGTAAATTCATAGAAATCTTTCTTCCACTCCACACCTCCAGCTGCCAACAACCCAAAGGATTTCTTCAAGAACTCCACTGCTACCACTGCAATCATCCTATGCTTCATGAGGGCATGCCCACTCCAATCAAGAAAAAATAGGTACAATTTGATAGCCTCGTCCGAACCCTGTAGGAGCTCTAGGTCATAAGGACGTGAAATGCCTCTACCAACCACCACTATCCTTAGAACATCATCAAACCCTTCCACCAAATCCTCCTTGAACATTTTTTCAAGCAATAATTTTGCCTTGGCTTTATCAACCTGGATATCTAGGAGAGAAGCCAGAAACCATGAAGAAATATGAAAATTATCTCTTCTATATTCCTTGTTCAACAAATGCCTAGCACCTAGGATCATTTTGGTCACCACCACCACCAAAGGATCATTATTGAGAACAATCCTTTTCAAGCATTGTTCTGTTATTTCTTTGAACAAAGCTTGATGAGCCGATGACTACAAAGAAATTGGGGTATTCACCCCAAAATTTTCCAACCCATCCATCGACACCTCTATCATGAACCTTGAGCACTTGGCCATCGAAACCCAAGCGCAAACAACACATATCTAGAAAGAGAATGCTCACCATCCACAACTGAAGACATAAAAATGAGAAAGAATGGATACCTTCATCGGCCTTAAAGCCAACCCAACTTGGATTAATGCTAAGTATGAATCAACCACCTCCTCCTCAAATAAGGCACCTCCAAATGTGCCAAAACCTGCCAAAAGGACTAAATCCATCAAGCAATTGCACTCTAGCTATCCTCAGAAAAGATGACCTCACCTTGCCATCATTGTGCTTACTGTGAAGGACATGATGTCTCGAACCACCGCCAACTCCAGATAATCCACCCACATCATCCAAATGTCCCAGCACACTTAAGCAGGTGTGGCATCAGTGCTACATCAGTGTGACCACCCATGCACTGTCATATGAATTTTTTTGTGGGTTTGTTCATTTAAATGCTTGTCACTTTCGTTTTATGAAAAAAAATTAACTATCAAACAAATTTAAATATCAATTTCAAACCTATTGAAAAGAAATAATTATAAAATTAAAATAATTTAATCCTTATTCAACTCATTATCTAAAATTTCAACATCACCAATAAAACACAAATGTTGTATCATTTGAAAAAAATCAAAGCTCACAAATCATAAAAAAATGCTATAAAATAAATGTTATTGATTTTTTTTATAATTATTGATTATTTTTATAATTTAATTATTAAATTCATCTATCTAAAAACATAAATTATTTGTATAGTAAAACATACTCACCAATAAACACAAATGTTGTATTATCTTGAAAAAAATCAAAGCTCAATCACTATAAAATAAATGCTTTGAAAAAATGTTGTAAAAACAGAGAAAATTTGTGTTATGTTATTCATATGGATATTCTATATATATTAAAAAATGTAAAATTAGAAAATATTGATAATTAGAAATAAATGTAAAAATCTTAAATTTATTGTTATAATTAACAAGAAGTTTCTAAATTCATAAAGAAAATAAATCTTGTGAAAATATTCAAAACAGATAAAAAACAATTATATTCTATTTTGAAAAGATTTTGTATTAATATATATTTTTATAATAAATATTATAAATTATATATATTAATATAAAGCAATGGTAACTATTAATCAAAATGTTAAAATCTTAAATTTATTGTCAAAAATATTTTATAAATTAGAAAGAACTATATTTAATCTTGAAAAGATTCTATTTTGAAAAGATTTTGAATTAATAAATATATTTATAATAAATATTATAAATCATATATATTAATATAAAGTGAAATTAAAAGAATTATTCAATTTTGAAAGCATATATATATATATATATATATATGCTACAATAAATTTTTAGGGTTTTTTTTTTTTTTTTTTTTTTTTTTTTTTTTTTTTTTTTTTTTAATAATAATTTTAAGTGTCATATTTACGGTTATATAAAAATATAGCAAGTCAAATAATACAATCTAATAAATTTTTAAGTTGTAATATACAGTTCAAAATGCAAAAAACGGTCACATAGACCATCAAATTCTAGACTTTGATAATCATGCTTTTTAAAAAGACTATAATAATGCTTTTTAAAAAAAAACTATAATAATGCTTTTAAAAAAAAAACTATAATAATACTTTTTAAAAAACACTATAATAATACTTTTTAAGAAAACACTATAATAATACTTTTTTAAAAACACTATAATGATACTTTTTAAAAAAACACTATAATAATGCTTTTTAAAAAACACTATAATACTGTTTTTTTTAAAAACACTATAATAATGCTTTTTTAAAAAACACTATAATAATGCCTTTTAAAAAAACACTATAATAATGCCTTTAAAAAAAACACTATAATAATGCCTTTAAAAAAAACATTATAATAATACTTTTAATTTTTTTATAATAATGCTTTTAATTTTTTTTTTTTTATAAGAAAACTTATTATAATAATGCCTTTAAAGAAGAAAACATTATAACAGAGATTGGGAATGTACTTCAAGAGGCACATGAGAATCTTATTGGAGGTCATTGGAACTTCAAGTTCATGCCGGAACATGCAATGTACTCTTAGCAAGTCTATGGTGGCCTTGATGCCAAAGAATAGGTAATGAAATATTGAATTGGAAAACCATTAAAACAAGACTTTATGCCCCTTTGGTCATCCCAACCACAAGAAATATTTGAAATATTTGGCATATATTAGAGCCAAATCATGCAATGAGACTATAAATTAGTTTATCTAAGGGGTAGATGAATGAGGGTAGAATCAGGCTAGCTCAATATTTTTAGACTCTTATTATTTATTTTTCTTATATCAACAAAAACCAAACTTAATCAAATATAATTTGATTGGCTTTCTCCCGTCCTAAACTACCTTTCCCAACTCAAAAATCTTGATGATGCAAACCATGTCTTCAAGCTCCAACAAAATTCATGCAAATTGGATTGAAATTGATATATTCCTTGTCTCTAGTATCTAGAGATGTTAGTTTCTAGCATGCCAAAAGCATAAAGAAAGGAAAGAAGATACCCCACCCCATTCTTGCCAATATTCATAAAGAAGACACCCCACCCTCTTCCTGCCAATATTCATGCATATTGAATTACACTACATCTCAGTTTGATAAATAGAAAATTTTCCCCTAAATCCCTAATTATAACAATCACTCCTCACTTCCCAAAAAGTATTCCCTTCATAAAAACATATCCATTTGTTTACCACACCATCTATATTTAGATTCACAAAAGTATAGACATGTTGAATTGGGAGGAAGCAGACAATTTTCAAACCTACTTCTAATCTTCATTTATATTCATGCAAATTTTTGGGAGGAAGCAAACAATTTTCAAACCTACTTCTAATCTTCCTTTCTATTCATGCAAATTTATACTATGAAGTCAAAGAGCAAAAAAACCACCAATCCTAACTCTTTGGGCCTAGCCAATGTATGAAGAAAAAAATTAAGATTTTTAAAAAATTATTTAAAAGAAACATAGATTTTTTTTTCCTACCATCTTTTAATATCATACATGGGTGGAAAAGGATAAAAAGGGAAAAGGCATGATTCATCCATCCTACTAGTCAATTGATGATAAGCCACTATCTACTTTCAAGTGCAGTGAAATTAAAAAAATGATTTCTACATGAAACTATCCATCTAAATGCTCCAACAAAAATAATGGGAAAACACAAAAAATGAAATGTAAAGAGAATTTAAGAAAAAAACTATTTTAATTATTAACCACCAAATTTAAACAATGAAAATAAAAGCCACGATTCTCATCCATTATTCCACCTTTGAAACAAAAAGAATGGAAATGACAACAAAAAATCAATTAAATTTTAAAGAACTCAAGAGTAAAAAAAAACTTCTATGCAAAAAAAAAGGAATTGATGTCAAAATAAGTAAAAAGGTTACAATGAAGTAACAATAAATTTGAGAGCAAAATGTAGTTGACATAACCAAAACCATTAAAAATAAATAACTGCCAAACCGTTGAGAATTTAACTAAATGGTTTAAATTAACTGACCACATTTTCCATGGAGCCCGAGATTTGTGCAGATAATTTTTTGTATCCATGTTATGAGAAAAATTATTTGAAAAGTAGAAATTTTTATTTAAAATGATTGAGAACCATATTTAATTTATAGATAAAACCAAATATTTATCATTTTGTATGTTAATTAAATTTCCCTTTAAAATAATAAATTAAGAATTTAGATAAAAGCCTTATCATGCTAAAAAAAACCTTTTGAAAACCACAAATTAAGAATTTAAATAGAAGCTTATGTTAAAATTTCAAAAAAGAAATTTAAAATAATAACTAGAAAAAATCATAAGTTTATAATTGTAATAGAAAATAAGGAAAAAAAATTGGTTGTTTTTTTAAGAAATCTTTGATAATAGACCAATAAACTTTAGAATGATACTTAAATTAAATGGATAAGGAAAAAGATTTAGTTAATTTTTTTATTTTAATGAAAGCTTTTAACAACCCATCTTATGATAAGAAAAACCATTTTTTAAAGTTTTTTTTAAATTAAAGAGTTTGTAGGAAATAAAATTTAAAATACAAAGTGCTTGTTTTTATAACCAAAAATTTAAAATTGAATGATTTATTTAGACATAGATTTTATTTATCTAGATGCAAAAGTATATTAGTTAAAATTTTATTTTATAAAAAGATTTATTATTTATTGACAAAGTAAATAGATTTAGTAAATTTATTTTTTAAATAAAATAGATCAAACTAATTTAGCATTTAATTTAGTATTAGCAAAAATAATATAGTTTAATTATTAAAACAATCAAATTATTATAAAAGTAATTATATTAAAACTATATAGAAATTAATTATTTTCATATTGTATTTTTTTTAAAGAAAATTAGTTTAGTTCAATTTATCAAATTTCAAAAGATATTAGTATTAATTGATTTTATATTATAAAAATAGATTTCAAGAAATATATTTTAATTTATCAAAGGCAAATGAAAATTAATATAACCAAAAATTAATGTTAAAAAATATAGTTTGAATGTATAGATAAATTTATTTAACAAAAAAATAATCTTCAAAAAATTAGCATAGTTGAATTTATTAATATCAAGAATTAACAAGGTTTGTATTGCATAAACAAATTGAATAATTAACCTATATAATTTAAATTACATAGAATATTTAAGAAATTAGTATAGGGGAATATATAAATTACATAGAATATTTAAGAAATTAGTATAGGGGAATTTATTAGCATTTAGACTTAGTTAAATTTAGATTACAAATGTCAATAGAATAGTTAAGTTAAAAGTAATTTTAATTTTCTCTGCCCTTTCCATCTCCCACTATAATCGCAACTTTGATAATGGATCTGGGAAAATCGCCCTTATGGCTCAAAAGTTTTGAGCCAATAATATTCAAGAGAAATAATTTTGAAAATTAGAAAAGTTAAAAAAAAATTAAATATAATGTATAAAGGAAAATAATCAATTTTGATTGGTTGAAGTTCAAAACATTAATAACTAGTTAAGGAAGAGGCGTGCCTATAGTTCCTTGGCAGGAACTAATAAATATTGAATTTTAAAAATTGTAAAAAATATTTTTGTGGGAAAGCAAGGTAAACTATTTTTTTAACCTTTTTTTAAAAAAATTATTATAATATATATAAAAAACATTATTATAAATATATATAATTATAATATATTATAATTTAATATATCCAATGATAAATATATTAAAAAACATTAATATAATTATATTAAAAAAATATTATAATATATTAAATAAAAATATTGGTCAGCCCCGAACTTGACGAAATTTAAAAATGTAATCCATTTCAAAATAGATATCCATTTCTAACGAATATCCATTTTCGTTTGCTATTTGCTTTGGTAGTATGTACTTTCCACCCAAGCCTACAAAAAGTCAAAGCAAAATTTTGCATTTTTGGGCGTGTTAAAAATGACATTTTTTTTCACATCGCCACTTTTTGGACCCCCATGATTTTGCATAGACCCATGAAGGATTGCTAGCACATGGGTGCAAATTACCCAGGTTAATTATTATACTAGTCTAACAAATATTTGGATAGATAAGATATGGTCGTGGATTTCCCATATCTCGAATATGACTTGCTAACTTTCACTTAGCCCTTCGCGTGACTTGGTTTATTTGAAACTCAATAAGGAAAAGCCACATCTCATTTGTAAAAGACATTTCTTCCTTTGGTGCACTAATCATCACAAAGATACATGTACTAAGAGCTACCAACTTAATCTTTAATAGATGATGGGTAGAAAAAGGGTAAGAACATAGCCTGACTACTGTGAAGCTCATTTAAGAAGGTTGCTTTGCTTTGGTACATATGTGTGGAGAGGGCTTGCATCATTGATGGAGAGACTTAGTGGTCATAATGAGAATATTTTAATTCAGTTCACTAATGGTTAGAACTGAAGACAAGTTAAGGTTGGTGGAATTTCTTTTCAAGTCAATAAAGAAGTCATTATGCATGCCACTAGAATTTCTTGTAATAGGCATAAACTTAAGAAGCACATGAAGGTTCAAGACATAGACAACATGAACCAATTCTTCAAAATAGAAAAAATACCTATCAAATTACATGTGGGTTATGACCATGGTAATGCTCCCCACTCCAAGGGACTAGGTATGCCTCGTGTTAATGAAATATGTTACTCTCAAAGGTAGGTATAAATACTATTATTACTACCACATGTCACTATTAAATCATTTTCAAAATCATCTATGGATTGGATGTTATTTTTATATTTTGCCTTCTATTAAAATGTCTACTAAGGAGGAAACTAAGATGTCTACCAAGAAACTTGACAAGCCCCCTGTCTTACTCCACCAAGGGCTGATCTTAATGTTATACCATTTTCACCTTGTACTCTATCTCCCTAAGCCAATTAAGGCTAGCCTTGTGGAAGATCCGCCTACTATCCCTCCTCCCCTCAAAGACTCCTTGAGAACTTGCATTGAGGATTCTTTTAAACCTCCTTCTAAAAGAAAGTTATCTCCACCTGCTAAGAAAACCAACCCCAGTCATAATCCAAAACCCCCAACCAAGCAACCCAAAAAGGCTAAAACCCATAAAACCTTGAATAAAAAATCTGTGGCTATTGGGAAATATGAGCTAAAAAACACACCTCCCAAAAAGCCTAGCAAATAGATCCCCAATAAAAAGAACAAAAAAGCCATTGTTAATTTTTATGTGATGGAAGCTACCTCTGATGAGGAGATGATGTAGGAGCATACTTGGTTGTAAAGCAATCCTGTATCAACCAAAAACAATTCTTTTCTTGCATTGCATTTAGTAGCAGCCTTAGTAGTTCATTTTGAATTTTACTGTATCTTTGTTTCTCAACTCATGGAGCAAGATATAGTATCTACACATCGACATCTAGCACATATCCAAATATTAGATCATTTACATTTGCTTACAGGAAGTCATCGCTCTCAGAGTTTCACTATGTTACTAGCCAGAGCATTTGGGGTTGACCTGGTCCAAATTTCTTATTTTAGACCTATTCCAGATTGTGCAAAGCCTAATGGGACATCATGCAAACACTGTGGGTTCATTTGGGACCTACCTTGGAGATTCCAAGTTGATTCATTTTCACATGGAGCTAATTCTTCATATCTTGAGGCTGACATTCGTATTTGAGCATTCATTGGGTTATTAACCCTTGTGGCCGATGCAAATCTATCTTGGAGCTTGAGAAGTATATTTATAAGCATTATAATCATTTAGGAATCATCATTTAGTAGAGTTAGATTCAGATCGATACATTTTCACAATAACCCTTCGAGGGCATGTAATAAGGCATGTTGGCCAGTGGTATGTTGTAAGCCTATAAGGCGAGGCTTGTGAGTCCTGGATATTCACCCTTGTGGCCAATGTTTCATGTAAGCAAATGTCCGTGTTAATGAAAATTCATGTTCGCATATCTATTTTCTATGTTGTTTCCACTGTGTTGACTCATTGCTACATGGTCTAGACTATTCCTTCTAGAACTCTCCTACGGTGATTGAACCAAGTGGTATTAAAGTGAGATTTGATTCCTGAAGGCATTCCTTGAGGTGAACAAATCATTGACTAGAGGTAGACTACATTTGTTTTCAATCGATTGCCAATTGTGAGGCAGTTGAAACCCTTGTAGCCAGATCACCAAATTGAGGTAGTTGCATTGAATTTGAGGGGAGAGATGCTGCCAAGGAGAATGCCTATTATGGAAAATTTCATTGGAAGAATGGATGAAATTCTAGAGATGATGTGTGAAATGCGAGTTAAGTTGGATGCTGTTGAAGAAGATCGAAGGCGAGGCCTAAACCCTAGGTAGAATGATGAAGTAGAACATGCGAACCAAATTGTAGAAACCCTAGAAGAAGAAGAACCAAATCAAGTAAAAATGTTGAAGGCGATTTCAAAAATTGGCAAGTGACCTAGAGTCAAAATTCAAAATTACAAAAGAAATTTGAATCCTAAAGAACTGATTGATTGGATCAATGAAATAGAAGAATACTTTGAATATGAAGAAATTGAAGATCTAAGAAGAGGTAGATTTGCGAAAAAAAAGTTGAAAGGACATGTTGCATTATGGTGGAAAGAAGTTCAATTGGATAAAAATAGGAGAGGAAAAGAAAGAATCATTAAATGGGATAGAATGGTGACAAAATTGAAGAACCAATTCTTACCAACAAATTATGAACTTGAATTGTTGAAAAGATTGCAGAACTTGAGACAAAAAGAAAGATCTGTGAAGGAGTATACTTCAAAGAATTGTACAAGATGATAATCATAACTAGTCATAGTGAAGCAAGCAAAGAAAAGATTGCCAAATATATCAATGGATTGAGAAAAAACATTCAAGAAGATTTGAACCTGGTCAAGATTACATCTGTTGAAGAAGCATACCAGTTTGCATTGAAAATAGAAGAGAAACTAAACAAGAAGTTTGAACAAAGACAAATAAGTGCAAGAGGAAGATTTTAGAAGAATGAAAACCAATTTGGAGAAAGAAGACCCTATGTAGAACAAAACAAAGATTCAAAACCCTATCGGAGTGAAGAAAAGGATGCTAATTCATACCATGGAGGAAGAGAAGATAGAGATTTCTACCCCAGTAACAAAGGAGGTCATAATTCTTACCATAACGAAGGATACCGAAGGAATGAAGGAAGATCTGAGAGAAGACCATTTTGAGGAACCTATTTCAAGTTTGGAGGTGAAGGACATAGAACATTTGAGTATCATCAAGGAAGTACCAAAAAGAAACTTGAGCATACCAGAAGAACAACTTATGTGGAGGAAGAACATGTTGGATCTCCTAATTCATGTGGAAAACTAGAGAGGCAAATCATTGGTGATAAGGAGATCTTTGATGCATGAGGAAGTAACAAAAGAACCATCACAGATGAAAAGACTATTTAGAACTAGATGTAAGTCTGGAGGAAAGTTATGTAAAGTTATCATTGATAGTGGTAGTATTGATAATCTAGTTTTAGAGGAGATGGTAACCAAGTTGAATTTGAAGAGACTGAAACATCCAAACCCTTATAGGATAGAATGGATTCAAGATGATCATATGATATTGGTGAATGGACAATGCTTGGTGAAATTTCATATTGGATCATATAGGGATGAAGTATTGTGTGATATTATGCCTATGGATGTATGCCATTTACTACTAGGAGGACCATGGCAATTTATGATAAGAAAGCAATTCATGATGGAAAAAGAAACAATTATACTGTGACATCAAATGGAAAAGGAATAAAGGTGATTCCTTTGGAGGAAGAGGAGAAGATTGAATTGTGTGGCACTGCTAGAATATTTTTGGTAGATGGAAGGAAATTTCTTGATGGGTTGAGACATAAGAACATGTGTTTAGCATTGATTCCAAAGAAAAGCAATGGTCTGGAGATAAAGAATCCCACCAGAGAGAATGAAGAAGTTTTAGAGTTGTTGAGTGAGTATAAGGACATCATTTCAAACAATGTACCAGATGGTTTACCAGAGGTCCGAAGTATCAAACATTAGATAGATTTAATTTTCTAGGAGCCAACTTGCTAAATAAAGAAGCACATAGAATGGCACCAACCAAGCATGCAAAGTTGAACCAGTCGATACAAGAGTTATTGAGGAAATGATTGATCAGAGAAAGTTTGAGCCCATGTGCGGTACCTATTGTACTAGCACCGAAGAAGGATGGAGAGTGGAGAATGTGTATAGATTCAAGAGCAATCAATAAGATCACTTTCAAGTATAGATTTCCATTTTTGAGGATGGACAACATTATGGAATACTTGAGTGGAGCAAAATATTTTACAAAGATTGACCTAAAGAGTGGATACCATCAGATCAAGATTAGAGAAGGAGATAAATGGAAGACTGCATTCAAGACTAATGAAGGATTATATGAGTGGTTAGTGATGCCTTTTGGATTGACCAATGCATCAAACACTTTCATGAGATTGATGAATGAGGTATTGAAGAAATTCTTGGGTAAGTTTGTCATTGTTTACTTGGATGATATTCTGATTTCCAGTAAAACCAGAGAAGAACACCTATTGCAAATTAGGCAAGTCTTACAAAGGTTGAGAGAAGAGAAGTTGCTAATTAATATTAAGAAATGTAATTTCATGAAAATAGAGTTGGTATATATCTTGGAATTTTTATTTCTACTAAAGGACTGAAGATAAATCTAGAGAAAGTGAAAGCAATTTTAGATTGGCCTACACCAATAAACGTTGGAGAAGTAAGATCATTTCATGGATTAGCTAGTTTCTACCAGAAATTTATCAGAAGTTTTAGTAGTGTTTGTAACCCTATGATAGAGACAATGAGAGGATACAAGAAAGATTTCAAGTGGACATATGGAGCACAAAAGAGTTTTGAATTATTGAAGGAAAAGGTGACAAAAAAACTAGGGTTAGGCATTACTGAATTTTTACAAAGTAGTTCAAGTCGACTGTGATGTAAGTGGAAATGCAATTGGAGTAGTGTTGAGTCAAGAAGGAAGACCTATAGCTTATTTCAATGAAAAAATGAACAATTCCAGAAGAAGATACTCAATTTATGATCAAGAATTTTATGCCATAATTCAAGCTTTGAAGAAGTGGAGACATTACTTGTTGCTTAAGGATTTTGTGTTGTACACAAATCATCAAGCATTGTAGTATTTGAACAGTCAAGGAAAGTTGAACTAGAGGCATATGAGATGGGTTGAGTTCTTGTAAAATTACACATTTGTGTTGAAGCATAGGAGTGGCAAGTCAAACAAAGTTATAGATGCATTAAGTAGAAGAAGGAATTTGTTGACAGAGATGAGAATGGAAGTATTGGGATTTGAAGAATTGAAGCATATGTATGAAGAAGATGCAAATTATGGTGAAGCATGGAGAGCATGTAAGGAACCAGTAGTGATAGAATGGAGCTAATGGTTGGATTACTTTATTCAAGAAGGTATGTTATTCAAAGGCAATCAGTTGTGTATACTAAGGAGCTTAATGAGGGATAATTTGATCAAGGAGAAGCATAATGGAGGACTAGTAGGAAATCTTGGAGTGGATAAGACAATAACTTTGGTGAGTGAACATTACTTTTGGCCACAAATATAGAAGGATGTAAGGAAGTATGTTCAAAGTTGCAAAATTTGTCAAGTTGCAAAAGGGAGTAGTCAAAATAATGGATTGTACAAACCTTTAACAGTACCAGAGAGACCTTGGGAAGACTTGAGCATGGATTTCATTTTGGGATTACCTAGAACATAGAGATGTTATGATTCTATCATGGTAGTAGTGGACAAATCTTCTAAAATGACACATTTTATTCCTTGTAAGAAGATTAATGATGCTGTGCATGTTGCTGATTTATTTTTCAAGGAAATTGTGAGATCACATGGATTACCTAAGAGTATTGTTTTAGATAGAGACACTAAATTCATTAGATACTTTTGGAGGAAATTTTGGAAGAAGATGAAGACAAATCTAAAGTTCAGTTCAACTATCACCCACAAACAAATGGAAAAATAGAAGTTTCGGTAATTTGTTAAGATGTTTGGTTGGAGATAAGGTAGGAAGTTGGGATATAGTTTTACCACAAGTAGAGCTTGCATACAATAATTTAGTAAATCAAAGTACAGGGAAGACACCATTTCAAATTGTTACCAGAGTAAATCCTAGAGGTGTTGCAAAATTAAAAAAACATCAGCATGGAGAGCAAGAGAAGTGCAGAGGCAAAAGAGTTTACAAATTTCATGGAGACATTGCATAATCAGGTCTGGAAGCATTTGGAAGACATGAACAGTAAGTATAAGGAGAAGGCAAATGAACACCAGAGACATAAGTAATTTGTTGTTGAAGAAAAAGTAATGTTATTGTAGACACCTAAATTTAATCACTCCATATGATTAAATTTGTTGCATTCACGTCTATCATATTAATATTAATTTATTAAATTAATATTACACTCTTTGTCCCATAAAGTATTTAATTTAATAATTAATACTGTATTTTCCCTTATTCATCTCTAAATTAAATAAATACACTAATTTATTTAATTTAGTCACTTGTCCTCCTTTTGATTTAAAAATCAATTTCAAAATTCCTCACTTTCTCTCTCCTTGTCACATCCTCCAACATTTGCCACTTGCCTCTAACCTTCTGTTAATTAGCCTAATCCAATATTTGCACAACCTTAACCAAAATCATTAACTAAATTTAGCACCTCTTTTTGGTCAATTCTTCCATTTTTCCTTTTTTTTGTTAACCCTCTCTCCTATGTGAATTTTTAATTCACATTTATTTGCTCTAGACTCCCCTCCTTTAAATGTGAATTTTTGATTCACATTCCATTCTCCCAAGGCTTCTAGAACCTTGGACTTGTCACAATCTCCACATGTGACCAAGTCCCACCTTTTTGAAGCCCACCTTTTATCCTCTAGATTATCCTATGAATGTGAATTTTTAATTCACATTTATCCTCCCAACCACCTTTCCTTTTCCCATGTAGATTTTGAGGAATTCTAAAATTCCTCAAAAGTCCCTTTCACTCCCACTTGGGGACAAAAAATCCCTTTTTGTGGAAATCTTCTCACTCCCCAAGGTGCATGTCCTTTTTCCACCTCATGTACCTTCTTGACAACTCATCTCCATCTCCTATCCCCTTGGCCACTTCACCCTCCACATGTCAATATATGAGGGCTTGTGGGTTCTCAACCCACCATACTCTTCATCTTGACCTTTGTTGGATCATTCTGACCCCTTGAATTCTCTAGAGAATTCAAAATTCTATAAATACCCTCTTACAAGGGCATTTCCAACACTTAGCTATCTTGCACCCTTATGCTGTCATTTTGCATTCTCAACACTTTGCACTCTCATAACTACATGTTGTCCAAGCCTTTTTCAATCATTCAACCATCTTTGTCCATCATTTTGCATATTGAAGCTTGCATTATGGACATTCAAACAATCATCTAAGGAGCACACAACCAATCCAAGCAAGGGCCAATCAAAGAAGTTTCAACAACAAGGGAGGTAAAAGTGTTTGTGTTTCATTTTATTTGCATTCCTTTTCGTTGTAACTCTCTTTTGGCTAATCTTGAGGTGTCCTTGGTGTTTTGTCTTTCATGTTTCTTAGTTATTTTGCACACTTAAAGCGGTAGGAA
>VDFB02089243.1:0-20641 GCA_007258455.2 Sequoia sempervirens | reverse complement strand
TAACATTAAGTGCTTGGCATCCATAGTGCTGCATTGCACTTAAAAGACACCCTTACAATTGCGTTCCACCCTTTTAAACCTCAACAATCTCATTGTTGCAATCCCAATCTGCTCTTGTAAACACACTTATAAATCTTCTTCCAATCTGCACTAACAAATATAATATTTGGCACAAATCTCATTATATTTGTTTCAGCTGTGACAAGGGAATTTTACCATCAAACCCTCTAACCGGCAACATTCAGCACACAACAATCTTTGTATGAAATTGCTCCAAACCTTCAGCATTCAGCACAAGCATAGATTATCAAGTAAATCTACCAGCAAACCTTTCTTGCATAAATTGTGACTCTGGATGAATCACATAGTATTAAGTAGTGAGGGTCTTTCACCATCGAGGCAAATCTTCTTTAAGAGGGTTTTCATCCTCAAGAAGGTTGAGATGAACCAGGTTCAATCCCTTAGAACCAACCACAAGGGTTTCACAAGAGGAAATAAAATAATTTGCATGATGCAAATGAGCTCACAAAACCTCCTTATATACTTTTCCCATCAAACTTTCTGGAAGATACAATTTAAAAATCACTTTTTAATTAAAAACTCCTTTTTGCTCCAAAAGACACTTTTAGCAAAATAATGATAATATTTGATATGCAAGGTCCCAATATTATGCATCCATGATTTAAAACTTTTCATCCTCTTTCCGATGAGCTATTATACTAAGGTGTCTGTTAAATTATTTTAATAAAATTAAACAACCTTAGTAAAATAATTAAATTAAAGCCAACAATATACCTGAGTTGCAAAAACTGTTGAAAAACATCGAAATTGAAATTTGACGACACTGGAATAATACCGATGATGAATAATGAAAATCGGGCCTAACTAGGTGACTTACGATAAATAGACTCTCTCTCCAAGAATCTTGGAGTGTTGTTGTTTTTAATCAGAAATGAATAAGCAGAAGAAAATAGAACAATGAACAACTCATGAACAATAGAACACAAAATTTATCCTGGGAAAACCCTCCTCGTGGGAGAAAAACCCAACCACAATATATCACTTATATATTGAATAATGAGCAGCAACTTGCTTTTACAATGAGACCAATCACAAAGGCCGATCTGATGATAAAATTAAGACACCTCTCTAGATGCCAATGCACACAACAATGTCTTCTTTGAATGTTGAACTCTTTGTATATGTTGATTTGCTGAAGATATCTATCAACTACAAAAATATGCGAACTTCTCTTGTGAATTAAATGAGTGATGAAATGAGTAGCGTCTCCTTTAAATACAAGTCGATATGTCTTCTCCAAACAAGGCGTCCTTTCACCTTTCAAGAAGTCGACCTCTCAAAAGGTGGCGACCATTTAATTAAAGTCAGCTATCAAATTTAATGTGTGTGCCTCTTCACTTGGGACGCTGTGAAGAACCCTTCTGGCTCAACTTCAACCCTAATGCTCAAACTGATCGTTTTTATGTGTTTTGAAGATTTTTGGTTTTTTTGAGGTTTTTGCATAAAAAGGACATAATGCGATTTTTAAAGAAAAGCTTCTAAAATCTATGATAAATACAAGAAGATGAAAAATGGCACATATAGATCCTTGAATTGATGGCAAATGGTTTTATTATCCCTTTTTAGCGATTACAATATTGAAACCCTAGCATGCAGACAAAAAGGCAAATACTGATTGCATTATTTAAAAACCTGATTTGCTGATTGCCGCCGCTCCAGAATGATGAAGGTTTTGTACGGTCAGCCTCAGATGACATTTCTCCTGCCTTGAAATGTGTGCAAACTGATAAAATAGGCAAGGCGTCTCATTTGATGTAGGCAGGGACCCAAAAAGCAAGGCGTCCAACCCTACAGAAGAAGTATGGCCTCAAGGCTGAATGGTACGGCCCTCTAAACAGCAGCAAGTAAATTCGTACAACCTTGGGATTCGTGCCAAATGAAGATCCCAATCAGCCGCACAATTATGTCCCCTTCTTCTGACAAATATAAATCAACTCTGAATAAAGACTTAGCAATATGCTCTGTAATAACTTCTGGATGAAGCTATTTCTCTGATTGGCAATAAATCAGCTGATATTTCATAGCCTCTGAATTGCAAACACTGAAGATGGTTCGTTCTCCAATGCAGACGAAAACTGAAAGCCTTGGCTTCGCTCTCTGAAGAAGAAATTGGCTAAAATCGATTTCATAACATAATAATGTTTTCTTACAAGTGAAAAACCTTATATTCTTCAAGAGGGTCGACTTCTCTCCAAAAAGCACCATTTAAATAAAAGTTGAATTACACTTTTAATATTTCCATAGTTTGGGTGTCCAAATTAATTACAATTAATAATTGAACTTGGCCCCCTTTTAATGATGGTCAACCCCTTCCATAAAGTCACTTAAGTTATAATATTTAATTAAATTATAACTTTATAATTTAAGCTTCAACTTAATTAATATTTATTTTGGCAAATAAATATTAATATCTCTCTCAATATAAGTCTGATTAACAAACCGTTTGGAGCCGGATGATAAGTGACTGAATTTGCATATGACCAGACCATACTGCTAAAAATAGCAGGGGTGCTCCGCCGAGTGTCTCCACTTACTAAAAATAGTAAGTCAAGCAACTGATGTCCAAATGACTCCGAATGAAAGCCAAACTAAATGATTCTGCCAACTGAAGCCAAGCCAAGCCTCAACAAGACCCTCTATCCACCCTATCAGCCTACGAGGGTCACATAATAGGCTAATCTCATGAACTGAGAGATGTCAACTGGAAGGGGACATTACAGACGCATTCAAATAAATAAGAAGCTTATGGCTTTATTTATTTGACCAACAATAAAATCGTGAGAAGGATTAGGCCCAAAGCTATAACATCAACACTCCCTCTTAGCTAGGGAGTAATCCTTCAAAGTATCCATGTCATGGAGTCTCTCAACATGACACCCACAAGGGCTACACCCATTTGTGGAAAAGAGTTCATCATGGAGTCACTCAACGTGACGTCCATCATGATTGCAGCCATGTATGGAAAGAACATGTGCACAAGTGCCCATCACGGAGTCACTCAACGTGATGTCGTCATAGTCTCTCAAAATGACGTCCACCATGGCTACTCCCAGAGGGTGGATAAACACAAGTACAAGGGAATCATCACGGAGTCTCTCAATGTGATGTTGTCATGGAGTCTCTCAACATGACATCCACCATGGCTACTCCCAGAGGGTGGAAAGAACCACATCTCCATCTCAGAGATGGACAAGGGCTTTCACCTCAAATTTCTCCGTCTCAGAGAAAAAATGCATTAATAAGGGCTTTCACCTCAAATTTTTCCGTCTCAGAGAAAAATGCATTAGGAAGGGCTTTCACCTCAAATTTCTTCATCTCAGAGAAAAATGCATTAACAAGGGCTTTCACCTCAAATTTCTCCATCTCAAATAGAAATGCATTAACAAGGGCTTTCACCTCAAATTTCTCCGTCTTAAAGAGAAATGCATTAACAAGGGCTTTCACCTCAAATTTCTCTGTCTCAGAGAAAAATGCATTTACAAGGGCTTTCACCTCAAATTTCTCTGTCTCAGAGAAAAATGCATTAACAAGAGCTTTCGCCTCAAATTTCTCCGTCTCAAAGAAAAATGCATTAACAATAGATCTTCATAATGATGTGACTCCCTCTGAAGCTTCAAGTACTCACATCAACCTTCTGACCTCCTCGTCCAAGATTGCCTGCAACGCTTGCCTTAAAGAAATGGTTTCCAGCGCACACCTCTGTAGAGAATTCAGGGCTGTCCTCTTCGACCTCATCCCAGATCACTCTATTCTGAATAGGTTTGCGGAGCTACCAATGTCAAATCCAAATTGATTGTCTTGTGCAATTCTGTTCTCATCTGCTGAAGAGGTCTCTCAAGGATTTAGCACCTGGCCTTGCAACACTGCAACCTTCACTTCTTCTCAGTGAGTCACATAACTCCCTCTTGATCCTCGCCTCAGAGATTGCAAAGAAGTCCTTTGGAAATGAACTTCCCTCCATTGACTGATCTCAGAACCTCAATCCTTTTCTTGTACATGCTCTCAACTCGAGCCTTGAATCCTCGGATTTTAACTCCCTCTTCGAAGTAACTGATCACAATAATAATTTGTAAGATTCTTCGTTGTTTAGTGTCTTCATCTTTCTCAATCTTCTTTGTTGATGAAAACTCTCCATCCAAGGCTGATCCAACCTTGTGCCCTTGAGAGATGTGACACCAACTTAGTCTCATGGCTGCAAGCGATGACTCCATGTTAGATCATTTCTCCAGTTGGCGTGACTTCCTCACATGATGCCTCAAGCTCTTCCTCTCTATGCAATCTCTCATCACCCTCTTGCTCCTTGATTCATCCTGGAAGCACTAGAGAGAGATTACTAATAGTTCAAACTACCCCGTAAAAATATCAATGCTAGTAGTGTACATGATTCACTATCCCAATGTTATAGCATGAATTAATAACTACACAAAAAAAATTCATGAACATTATTCAAACATGAAATACTTATCTCGTTTATAGATTTTGTTGCAGCCATTTTACTCTTCTTGACAACCATCATCTTCGCCCCGATGATGTACCTGTATTTGTATGAAGCAAACACCTACAACTCTAGTATATTTCTATAGCTCCAGAATATTTCAACAAACTTAGTTATATTTCTTCCTCTCTAAGATTTCTACTACTTTTCCATCCCATAACAGACCTTATATAGGTGAATTGTCTCTGATGCAAACACCACACTTAGGCTGTAATCTCAAAATCTAGGTATGTATCAATTGTCAAACAAGCCTAACGTCATCACCTCAGGAATCACATCTTCACTAGTGATAATCCGTTGCACTGGTGATATGCTAATCGATGGCCTGTAATCGAGACATTAAGCAACTCTTGTTATTTGGAAAATGCTCACAACTTGAGGTACTCAAGGATGCGATCCCTAGATCTGGTCAATCACAAACATGATAACATGCTAGCCTCCTGTGTGAGCGATGGTAAGCCTGCTTCGGTCATAATGATAATGGCGGTCTGGCTCATTTCCTAGTTGCTAGTGATGACACTTCTGGTGGCGGATGAAGGAGCAACGATTGTTATTCTCCTGTGAAATCGCTGTGGATCCCCTTGAATGATTTCTTCTAGCAATTGCCCGCCTGGTATGAATGTTGTGGTTGCCCTATGCAGAATGCAATTTCTCTGCTTACACCAATCTGAACAGGTCTTGTCTTAAACCTGCTCTGATACCATGTTGTTGTTTTTAATTAGAAATGAACAAGCAGAAAAACACAGAACAATGAATAGCTCATGAACAATAGAACACATAATTTATCCTGGGAAAACCCTCCTTCTCGAGGGAGGAAAACCCAACCACAATATATCACTTATATATTGAATAATGAGCAACAACTTGCTTTTACAATGAGGCCAATCACAAAGGCCGATTTGATGATAAAATGAAGACACCTCTCTAGATGCCAATGCACACAACAATGTCTCCTGTGAATGTTGAACTCTTTGTATATGTCGATTTGCTGAAGATATCTATCAACTACAAAAATATGCGAACTTCTCTTGTGAATTGAATGAGTGATGAAATGAGCAGCGTCTCCTTTAAATACAAGTCGATATGTCTTCTCCAAACAAGGCGTAATTTCACCTTTCAAGAAGTCGGCCTCTCAAAAGGTGGCGACCATTTAATTAAAGTCAGCTATCAAATTTAATGTGTGCGCCTCTTCACTTGGGACGCATTCAAATAAATAAGAAGCCTATGGCTTTATTTATTTGACCAACAATAAAATCATGAGAAGGATTAGGCCCGAAGCTATAACATCAACATGGAGAACCCACCAAAAGCCGAAATTCACTTTGAAAAGTGGTGTAGTAGTCCTCTAGACCAATTGAGCTCATTACCAACATCAAAAATTCTTTCAGAAAAGGTTGACAGTCACTAAGAAAGTCGAAGCCAACTATAATACTCTAGTGACCAAAAGTGGGGACATTACAGTTCTCCTTCCCCAAAGATTGCTTGTCCTCAAGCAATGCCAAAACAACATCAAAAACACCTTATTGATTTGGATTGCAACTAAATGTGATCCTATGGTCCCAAGTCAATCTTTGAAAATCCCCACCATGTTGTCGCTACATCACTCTGATTAAAACTGAAAAACCATTTTGCCCAATCTTCACTCTTCTCTCCTATAAACCAATAATGTAATCATCCTCAAAAATCGAACTGGGATACCTGTATAGGCTGAATTCTATACCATTATAGATCTCCTGCCAAAGCATCTCGGTATGGACTACACTTGCAATCCCACTGTATGATATGAACTTGGGCAACAAGAAAAGTAATATGCTCAACAAGAAAACACGGTCCTCAACATATCCCATCATGGAATCCCAAAAATAATGCAGATCAGCCCCTGACAAGTGGTTGATGTAAAAAATGACAGCAGTGTCAAATCTGAAGATAGCCATCTTGGGAATGCTTCCACTGTCAAAAAATTGATAACACCTGATTAACACTTAATCTTCAAGTGTCAAGTAAGCGGTCTCGAGCACACCAACTTACACAACCACTTGCAATCATCAAGCATCATTTGAAGATATATATACCAGCATCATGAAATGTCTGTAGTGACCACTTGACAATGTGGAAGATAGAATTAATTGCACCATGTTTGAACCTGCTGCCATAAGACTTGCAACTACTCAAAATCCATCTGCTCATTAACTGATGTTGCCAATATCAATGTGGTAATGCTAGGGCAGCAGCTGTCATAATGAAATTCCCTTGAATGCATAGGAGATGTGAGCGTGGAAATGGCCAGGACTTCTCCAATGACCATATCACCTCTACCATCCAACTCCAACCAAAGAATACTCCATTATTGGGCTAGAAATGCTTGCCAAACCATCTGCATGCAAGGAACCAAAGTCCTATGTAGGCTGATTGGAAGGTGGACAATGGTACCAACTTTGTAATCTTGCCCACAACCCCAATCTTGAGTCATTACCTCACAACTATAAATTTTACCTAGATCCCAAATCTTGTCATTATCACCAACCATAACCTTGAAATCAATAAGTGCTCCATCATCCAAGTCAAAAAGTGGATTATCAAAAGAAAACTTAGCATCCATCACAAACAATGGATTGCCAATTAATTGAATGTTATCATTATCCTCATGTTCAACCCAATCCTCCTGCTGATCCAAACTTCCAGTTTCTGACTTCTTTGGGAAGTGCATTAGATCAAAATCTTTTTGAATGCTATCAAGCTCTTCAATTATCTGCTTGATTTCCTTGGCCCTTTCTTCATTCTCTTGTTCCCTAAACTGTTTGGCCACATTATATTGATTTTCTGCTTCAGTTAATGCTCTTTGGGTGTTGTTCAATAAGTCTCTAGTTGATTTAAGCTCAAAGGTGAGCTCATCAACCTTAACCTTTGTTTCCTTGGATAAAATAAAGCCTCATTTGTGAGCTTGGTAGCCACATCTCTATCATGGATCATGTGCAAGTGTTCTGATTTTATCTCCTCCATTGTGTTACCATTTAATCATTGCACAATAAAGGTATATGGAAATCACAACAGCAAAATATTACTGAACAATTAATATTCTTGTTCCAAGTTGACACCATTAATTGCACATAACTGATATTCAAATTACAATTTGTAACATTAAATGCTAGAAGATCTTAATATATAACAACACCTTATTAATTGCTTCACCCGGCAATAGATAACTCAGAGTATTCAAGGTTGGCTCTAATAATAGCAAACCAAACCCTCATAAAACTCCACACAACCCTTGGAGATGGATCACAGTAGGCAAAGAAAGGTAGCGGACGAGTTTCAGGTGTCCACGATTCCCTTATTTCACCTCGCCCAGCTAAGATATCCATGTCACACATAAAATGCTAGTGATACCCCTAGCAAAGGATGAATAATTCACTAAAGTTGGAGAGTGCCTTCGAAAAGAACAAACAAGAGGAGGTCGCTGATATCAATGTGAAAAAGCAACAATCAAGCTTGACCTGCTAGTTAAGGCCCCCTAGGGCATGAATGAACCTCTTTCGTGCCTTCATTCCCACCTCAACTATATCTTCCCAACCACCCAAGCCTTGAGAGCAAGTGGACGAGATGTGAACCGATAGATTGAGAGTATACTTTGGAAGGAAAAGGTTCTGCCACAGACCTTAGTAGTAGTCAATCGATAGTGACTTTCATTCTTTTTCTTTTTGCTGTTAGGCCCTTGAAAAGGGGGACTCGTCATCTCAATTCGTTATGGGGGGCAACCTCTCCTTATGGAATCGTGGTTGAAGGCACATGTGCCACTATCAATTTTGAACAATAGGCTCCTTCAGGTCCATGACTCACTTCCATCCCACTCGATCTTGGCAAAGTCTGCCTTCTCTCTCTCCCCATTGCCCAGCTAAGGGTGACAATTGGGCTTGTACACCTTTATGGTTCTTTCTCTGGGTTCATTGCCTCTCCTCTCCTATCAGTCGATCAACCAATTGGATGGTGATCGGTTCTAAATGATGAAACATGGGTTGACGTCCTTAGTTCCGATAGATGTAGGCTATTGCGAGTGTAAGCTAAAGTGCCTTCGAAAGGAAGGAATCGAGTACCCTATGCATATGAATATTCAAGATTATATATGTAATATGATTGGTGGGATTTCGATGCTGGAATGAATCAATGGAACAACATTCAAAAGCAAGATGGAAAGTGCCGAAATGGAATGGGGACCTAGCGATCAACCTCCCTATCGAAGTGGGGTATAGTAACATGTATATAGATATGTGGTCGTTTTCCCTAGGGAGGGACTTGGCCAAATCAAGAACGAAAGAAACTCGAAGATCGGGTGAAGGCACTCTTATGACTCCCACTTCCCTAGTTTGCTGCTTAAGAGAATGCATTCTAAACCAACCATTCGTTCACTTCCCCTTCTATCGATAGGAGTGTCCCACAGAGGATTAGACGAAGCAACAACAATCTATCACATTACTTCCTTCCTTCATTCCTTCATTTATCAAAGGGAAAGACATCTGAGGCTGTGGTACTCCATTCCCCCCATTGAACCCCAATTGATCGGATCTTGCCTCTATTGGATATAACAACAAAACCTAGCCTTGAGACTTTTTTAAGGACATTGGTCTCATTGTGTTCAAAATCTATTTCAGATAGTGGGAGAATGGAGGAATTGGAAATGACTAGCGCGAGCAACCTGCTTGTTGAAAATTTCATTTCGTATATCTGAGAAAACTAGGATTCTTGCCAATGGACGGTTCCAAGAAAGAGTGGATGAGACATGGCAATGTAGGTCCTTGGTTTCTTGTGTTGATATGCCTTTGGGCCGATAAACATTTAATACAAATTACCTTGTTCGATCCGGATTTCTTTCTTCCTTTCTTTTAGTTGGTTTGGCTTCAAGTCCCACCCACCCCCAACAACAATAGGGCCTTAAGATTGATTGATTCTAGATCGATTCGGGGTGGGTGGGAGGCAATAGTAAGATTGATTGATTCTAGATCTATTCTCTTGATTTATATTTCTTAGGTGGGAGGGAATCATAGTAAGGTGGGAGGCTATAAAAAAATTATATCCCCCCCATCTGAGTGGGAGGAGATAGATGGGGTTGGGCCCCTAAGAAAATTCAGTTTAGTTCTCGACCTTCGTTGGTGGAGTTAGGTGTATAATGTATAGAGATTGCCCTATTGAAACAAAGGATTGGTAGTTTGTAGTTGTAGGAACTAAACTGTAGTTGTCTGCTTGTTTGACTAGAGCTGGCCGATTGATAGAGAGAAGAGGGGTGGGGTTGGCTCATATAGCTATGGAAGTGACCCAACCAAGATATGGAGGTAGGGCACTCTATGGAAGATTGTTGGATCTCACAGATAGGGCCCTTTCTTTATATAGTTGGGGCACAGTCCATGTATATGCCCTATTGAACGAGATGGGGCGACCCAACCCCTACTAATAATCCCCCACCTGCCACTACGGGCACCCCTCTCACATATAGGGCCCTTTCTTTATATAGCTGGGGCATGCTCCCCCTAAGTTAGGGGCTAGGGTAGGGTTTAGGGGTAGTGGGGTGGTTGGAAAAGGTGCTTTCCCATCCCTTTCTATTCTATAGTGCTCTATTCTATAGTGCCCTACTATCTAGCCGAGGTAGGGTTGGGGGTCTAGGGAGTGTAGGGTTGGCTTTATTGGCAATGTCGGTTAGGAGCTATATAAGGGGTTGCCTACTAGACTATGGGAATATTCGGTACTCTGTAAAGGGTTCGTCCCTCCCCTCCCCATTGCCCTACTCCACCTCCCCTTCTGTAGGCACAAGAATGAACCAGTGGACAGACAACCTTCTCTTTTTTGAACCTTCTCTCTCCCCATCCACCTGTGGGCTAGAGGTGGAGGTGGGTTGCTGTTCCCTTCCTCTCCATAGGAATATACTTGTCCCTACCAGACTTTAGTTGGAAACCCAACCCAATCAATCTTTTAATCACACCATTGAAACTAGCTGCTTTGAAAGGTCAAGAAGCTCCCGTAGTGACCAACCCTCAGATCTTGGTTTAGGCCATGGGACCTATGCCCATTCGGTAGTGTCCACCTCTTGGGTTACCGGGCTCAGAGCGATAGGGGTGGGATAGACAAGTACCTTAATTACCTCCCTCTGAAACTATGTGAGAAATGGTAGGGAATTAGACTTGGTGCGGCATCGATGGATCGCAATGCAAAAAACTATCCCTTGTATCCTGTGGAGGTGAGGGGGTATAAGGCCTGTTTGAGCTATCCCTTCCGGAATCAACGTATGCTTGCTTACCAACTTGATGCCTTGTGGCCAACTCCATTGGTCTCCTCCATCAATTGGCATCTTCTATTCCCGAGAACTACTAGGTGGATGGGAAGATAGTCTAAGGGTGGGAGCAGATAGTTGATGAGAAGTTGCTTGAGGGAACCTTGTAGTTCCCACCCACTCGGATATAGAGTACACACTCGATTTCTGATAAGAAATCGAGGGAAACTAAACTATAATAGGCCAATAGGGAGAGAGATCGGTCCTCAATCCTGATGATATCGCATACGTAGATATCATTAGGGGAGATCGCTCCTATTGGTGCGCTTGACCAGATGGGATGCTCTTTAAGCTATGACAGAGGGCCCTACCTAATATCTTGTTGCTCTTTAAGCTATGATGAAAGGCCCCCTAGAAGAGGAGATAAAAGTATTTATTATGCTAAACAACCCACTCAAGCAATTCGCCATTATCCCATCGATTCCTGTGAAGATGGGGAATTTGTATTCCCCATTCACAAATTCCCCTTTGTTCATGTTGCTAACTAAAAGGGATGTCAGCAAAGGAAATCCCAAAAACTTGTAACTTGGGTAATTTGGGGGTCATGGGCTTGAGGGAAAAGGAAGAAAAGCCATGCTAGGAAGCAAAAGTTTGAAACTCCGATGGCTAAGAAGTGGGCGTTCATAGAATGGAGAATAAAGTGAAATGATATCAAGGCAAGGGGAAACTTGAAATTTTGCATCTCGATGAATCAACGAAATGGGGAAACTATAATGACTCCTACCAATTTTTTCCACAAACTTGTATATACTTCAACTCAATCTCATAGACATTTCATCAAATAGCTTGCAAATCATAAAATCAATCAATAAATCTAATTCGAAGGGTTTAGAATAGCTGCAACTATCAATATTGATCATAGGAATAATCGTAAATAGTTTCCATACATGAAGATAGTCATTGACATTTTTACAAACACTTGGCATTCAACAATTTAATTGCTGGTAAAAGCTTATTATGCAAATACATAGTTGAAAGGTAAAATTTGCTAACCTTCAATTCTTGAAGACTCTCATACACAAAAAAATTATAAATCAGTCCCTTTTTGCCTCATAGATGGTTGTAGAATTGGATTTCCTTGGTCTGAGTGGTTGACTGGTGGTATTTCAGGTTTGACATATGATGTAGGAGCATTTGGATTAATGAGCAATACTGTGTAAACCAAAAACATTTTCATTTTCAGTTTGCGTTAAATTTTTGTTGTGTTGATATAGTTTTGTTGAGTTGTTGTAGGAGGCAAATTCCAAAGGTAAATTTCAAGTTGCATTTTCAGCTAAGTCAAGGATTCATTTCATAGAGTCTAAAGGGTGCATACAAGTCAAATTTGGAAGAATTTAGATCAAACTTGGAGGAGTTATAGCTGATCGAAGGTTTTGCCTCCACTATGAATTGAGGTGCCTAGTTCTCGGTTGTTTCTAAAGCCCTGGCATCATAAGTATAAATTTTCGGAAGATCAAAGGAAAGTAAAACTTTGAAAAGGTACCTGGTACCCAAGTTCCCAATAGAGTAGGAACCTCTGAAGTGTAGTGAAGTTCTTGGTTCCCATTTGTATTTGAACCCTCAACATACTTTAAATATTTCCACAATGGCTTGAAACGCCCAATGCAACAAAGGATATTGTTTCCTACTTGTTGATGCGTGTTTTATGACACAACAAACATTCTAGAATAAAGAGTCCAAAGACGCTCTATCCCCTCTTGAAAAACTACCTCGTATGCTAAGATTGCAAGTAAGATCATACGGTAATTCCAATGTTTAAGATGAGTGCGGATAAGCTCTGTGGTTTGATGTGATTATGCTGGTAACACAAAGGGACTTAAACTAGGCTTGTTCAATTCACAATGAAGGTCTAGACAATGAAGCTCTATTGCTTGGGTCATGGATCAAACAAACTGAAAAAGGAGATAAGGGTTTAGAATTTCTAGTCTACTCCTAAGAATCCAAGAGACGGTATTGACTCGGTGAAACAAATAACCACGCTTTGCTTCGCCACGCTCAACGACAACTACACAAAGGGGGTGCAATCTTCAAGGGAATGTGCTTATGATTTTCACGTAAGGAATAATTACCATCAGATCGAACAATAACTATCCAAACAGAAGTTAAGAATCCACAAAGTAGGCTCAGGCTAACTTTACGCATTGAACGAAAATCATCCGTTCAAAGAAAGTATGAGCAAAAGTTTCACCACAAATCAATACTTATCAAATCTTGCATTCATCTAACATACATGAAAAGAAATCTAAACTATGATGAGGGATAAGAACCATGACAACCCCAAAATAAGAGAAGCAATCACCATCAGAACAATGCATGCATTACTTATTACTTTGGCAATCTTACAACAGTTGCTTATCTCAACATGTTTTGCAACATGCTCCCATACTTTACAAATGAGGGGTTGAGCTCAATTTATAGGCTCCCCGATTACAATTCAACGGCCAAGATTAATTTGGAATCAACGGCCAAGATTACAAATAAAACCCTAATTAGGGTTTGCTACCCTTCGACCAATGAGAAAATTGCATTCGAGGACACTTGTCCTTTTTACCAAATATGAACCAACAGATAAAATAGAAAGTCGTTGCATGTTGATTTGGAACAATTTGATTGGTCGGAAGATGACAAGGCGCCACCTTAGTGTGTTGGAGGTCTTCCTTGATGGCTTTGTTGTTCTTGCCTTAGAATATTTTTCTTGCCGATGACTTTATCCTTTGTGGTTTGATCTTGGATGACTTTGGCTTGTTCTTCTCACCTCGCCTTGGAGCACCTGTTTAGACTTGAAGTTCTTAAGTCTTTCTTTCTGGATTGCTACGTGCCATGAATTTGGAGAGGAATTCCCTTGTGACTTCGCCGCAATGAAGGAAAATTGGAACTTTTTCTGTAGAGAATTTCCCATACTTAGCCAAATTTTGGCTATTTTGTAATACCTTCAAGATTTTGGCCATTTTTGTGCTCAAATGAACTTCGCCGGTAGGTTTGTCTTCAATTTTGAATTTGGCTTGCGTAAGTTGGATGTACTTTGACGGTGTGCCTGCCGTTGTCTTCATGATGCCAAACTCTTGGCGGATTTCCTGTTGGTCTTGCAATGTGCAAGGGTGAACTTCCAAGTTTTCTTTCATCTCCCTTCAAGTCGGACTTTACACTTTCTTCGCCATTTTCTCCTTCGCCTTGTGTAATCATCCACCTGCAGTAAAACAAAACAAATTTATTTTAGATAACTAAGCTTTGAAAGATTTTTACAAATTTCATTTTCAAGCTTTTAATTTTCCTTCCGTCCAATTTCATTCGGCCATGATTTTCTTGCCGTTTCCAAAATTTATCTCGCCATGTCCAATTTTATTTGGCCATAAATCTTGCTTCGTCCGCTTTTCTCTAGCCATGTCCGACATTTCTCTAGCCACGAATTACCTCTTGTCCAAAATTATTTTGCCATGTCCGATTTTATTTGGCCATTTGCTCTTGATTTTCCACGATTTTTCTAGCCATGTCCGATTTTATTTGGCCATTTGCTCATGATTTTCCACGATTTTTCTAGCCATGGCGAAGATTTTCTTTAGTCACTTTGATACTTGGACATATTTTCTAAGTGCCATGCATTTTATTTTCCAAAGGTTCACACTTAGGCAAAAATTTAATTTTTGCACTTTCCTAAACATGGTGGATTTTAGCTTTGAGATGGCCATTTAATCTTTGCCTTTGGTTATGCCTTAGCCAAATTTATTTCATCTTCTTAAATTATCCGGCATGGCGAAATGCTTGGACTTAGGCAAATTTTCAAAGTCCATACCTAGGCAAAAAAAATTTGTAATTTTACACTCTCCAATACATGGCGGACTTCATCTATGTGTAGGCCATGTCACTCTTTTCTTGGGGCGGACTTTATACTTTTCCTGGCCATCTACATCTTGTCCAAGGCAGACTTCCTCATTTTTGATGCCATTTACCATTTTGCCTTGGCTACGCCTTAGCCATTTTATCCTTTGCTTTGGGGCGGACTTGGCAACTTGGCTTGCCATTTTTCATTTAACTTAGACAAATTCTTCTTTCATGGGGCGGACTTTAGCATTTCTTTGCCAATCACCACATGAACAGGGCGGACTTCAGCAGATTCATTGCCATTGGACATATCATCTAAGGGCGGACTTAAGCTGTTTGGCTAACCACTTTAGCTTTCTCCCAAGGCGGACTTTATAGTTTTCCTTGCCATTTAGTGCTTTGTCCAAGGGCGGACTTGGGCTGTCGGCTAACCATTGGACACTTAAACATGGCAGACTTCCTCATTTTCCTTAGACAAACTCCTCTTTTCAAAGGACGGACTTCCTTCTATGTTAGGCCATGCTGAGGGCGGACTCAACTGATTTTCATGCCATTCACCTGCCATTCACCTCATCTCTTGGGCGGACTTTATTAGTTTTCAGGCCATTTCATGCTTTGAAGGGCGGACTTGGGCTGTTTGATAGCCATTTGGAGCTTTTGACATAGGCGGACTTCAGCCTTCTGTTTGCCATTGCCAACTTTACCCAGCCATACAAGGGCGGACCTCATGGAATGCTTGGCCATTGACACTTTTTTCTTGCCACTGGCTGAAGATTTTCACCATTGAAGTGCCATGAATGTTTCAGATTTCTCAGATTTTCCAGACTTCTCATGAATTTTCCGGATGAATTTCCAGATTTTTATATGTGCTTCAGACTTTTATCCATTTCCTGATGATTTCATGACTGGTTCTTTCATCTAACTCGCCATTTTCTGTGCTTTTTACCAGATTTCTGTGTGATTTTCCAGAATTTCTCACCATTTTTGAACAGATTTTACAGATTTTTGAACTTTTTATGTGATTTTCCAGAATTTTGCCAAAATTTCAAAAAAACTTCGAATCGATTTTCTGAGAGTTTCGTTGATCTTTTCGAACTTCTGAGTGGATTTTCAAAACTCGTGACCTTCTAAAAATAGAAACTTTCTAAAATAGAAATTTTCAAAATAGCAACTTCCAAAATAAGGCTAAAAATAGGGATTCGAGGTACTTAAAGTGCACCAAAAAGTGGGTCTTAAAATAGAGGGGGGCTGGGGTGAGAAACCCTAAAAACTTGGAGGTGTCGGATTTGACTGAAATGACAGTCGATCTTCGTCTCCCAGGCCTTCTAAGCGTGATGGCGATGTTTACACAGTGATCTAGGCTCAATTTCTCCAACTGACTCGGGTGACCGTTCAAAACTCAAACTCCTCATTTGCAAAAAGACTGGTGATAAGCAGTTGCGACGCCAAGGCAAAACTAAAAAGCACAAAAAAAAACGGAGGGTCCCCATTTGCAATGGGGCGATGTGTGAAAAGGTCACAACACTACTCAAGACGGAACCTTTGATAGACCCACGAAGTACTTGGTGCCAGTTCCCAATTGGGGGAAACCTCTGACAAGGAACTTGGAGAAAAAGTGCTTAGTGCCAATTCTTAAAGGAGTCATAAGCTTCGATAAGGGGGAAATGAAGTGTATTAAAAATGAAAAGTTCCCAAGCAAGTAAGAACCTTCGATTGAGGGTGGTTGGTTTGTAGTTCCCTTTGGGTTGAAAAGCTCCGACAAGGAATAGCGAATCCAATGAACAAAATCAGAAGACAAAATGATGGATGGGAGACCACAGTTGAATTGCTTGGGAAGATAGTTCAACTACTTAAGGCATGGGATATATAGAGGCAAGTGTAACTGATTTGGCGTTAGTGGCGGAAGAAAGATAAGATTAGAATAGAGAGTGATTGAAGGTCAAAGGTGTATGACTGTAACTGTAATTAGTATTCCTGTTTGCTACAGATAATGAAACCATTGAAATTGATCCTGTATTTGAACATTGGCTATAATAATTGATTGAGGGGCTATGTGATTAAGCATATCCCTAATCATGACTTCACTAATATATGCATACAAAGATTGTCATGTCCCCTTCTCAGTGACATCTCTCAGACGACAGGATTGGCCTATCATACGACCCTCGTAGGCCGATGGACTGGAAAGGGGGTCACTTCGGAGTTTGGCTCAGCTTCAGTCAGCAGGGATTGATCAGTTGTCTTTCGTTCTGGCTCGATCGGAGGATATTTGCAGAATTGCTATTTTTAGCAGTTCTTAGCGATGTCTGGGACCACTTGCTATTTTACTTGATTAGGCTGTGGCGGCATCGGGATTCACTCGAGAATGCATTGCTTATGAATGAGGATGTCCCGATGGCCAGGTTAGAAACAAAGGGAGATATTAATATTTGATCGTATTGATTAAATATTAATTAATTAACGTTTATAATATAAAGTTATAATTTAATATTATAACTTAAGTGAATTCCTTGAGGGGTGCGCCATCATGAAGGAAGGGGGCCAGTTGATATTTTAATTAATAATTAAATATTCAGTGGAGAACTATGGAGAAGTGAAAATATTAAAAGATGAATATTTCATTAAAACCCTATTTTCAAGGGAATCGCACTTTTCAGTGTATTTGAGGGTTTGCCTTGGGAATTGAGCCCATTATGTGATTATTGAGTTTTGAAAACTGATCAATTTTGGTCTGAGCCTGAGACTTAGGGTTTCATGTTCGTTAGCCTTGGGGAACGAGCCATCTCCAACGGAAAGCAATTCAGAGAGTGTGGAATACCACTTGATTTATTGCCACAGAGGTTTTCTTATTCAGAGGAAACTACAGAGCATCAGAGAAAATTCATACCTTCAGTTATTTGCAGTTATTTGTATCCAGATACCATCTATTGCTTTTGGCGCACCATATTCAGAGATTTGACATTGTTGTGAGTGAAGTCCGTACAGCATTTAAGGCAGATCTGACAGGCCGTACTGTACCAGCAGGCCGTACCTCATGAAGAGCCGTCCTCATCAAATAAAAATCAACGCCTTTGTCTAAGGGTTCCAGTTTGCTCTGAAGGAGGCGCCTATACCAGCTGATGAATTTGTGCATGCCAGAGGGAAGGAAAGAGATCACATTTATTTCTGCCGTATGGATTTGTACCTTCAGCCGTACCAGAAAACCAGGTTCTTTTCCCAATAAAAATTCTTCTTTTATACATTGCTTTCTTCTGGGTATCATTGTAATCACTTGAAAAGTTGAATAAAGGTTACGGGCGTTGTTATTGTTGTATTTCCAGAGCTATTTGATTTTTAGAGAATTTATTTCCATTTATTAGCAAAATCGTACCTTTCTATCATTGCATCAAAAACACAAAAAAATTGCAAAAACCCAAAAACGTCAGAAAACATTGAAAATCTATCAGAAGCAGTGTCAGGGGGAAACAGGGGTTTCTACAGTGGTATCAGAGCTTGATCCTGCCATCCTAGGGTTTGGCCATCACATGCAACCAGAGGAAATTGATACATACAGGTACTACACTCGCAGACGTGCCTTGCTTGAAAGGCAACGCAGTTTGAGCAGGCAGCCGGAAATCATGGCTGACAGGAATGATAGGGCTGAGAGAACAGATATACCTCGGACAGATGTCCCTCATAACAACCGAGATCAGGATGATGTTGAGGTCTTACTCACACTCAGAGATCTCCGTGCAGGACAACGTCGATCTGATGATGTATTACAGCAGGTAGCACAGGCACTGCAGAGATTAGGGACTTCGAGGAGACCGTCACCACATCGTGACGATGACAGGAGTGATGCTGGGTCACGGAGAGCACCTAGGACAGTGTCACGGACAGCTGATAGGCCTACAAGGCCTACGCTCACGAGACAGGAGCCCGATGAGGCAATGCCAGATGAGGATCGGGATGATTTGTTTGCTGATAACCTTATGGCAGCAAATGAGGAGTGGGAGTTGATACCTCCTGCAGTTAGAGAACGGATCACTTTTGACCGTTTTATCACACAGAGGCGTGAAAACAATAGGGCTCGCCAAAGATTGAGACTCCGACAAATAGTAATGACCTCAAACAAGTAACTAACAGCGTTGAATCCGTAATGTTTTGATGGCGCGGGAAAGATGACAGCCCGCTTGATTAGCAAAGCCTATGGCCTCACCTTTGGCGTCCGGATGTAACAGAGAGACGCTTATCCGCTACGCCTATTAAATTCCGCGACCTCGAGGGAGAAGCGAGACCTGTGGCATCACGGTATGGTGACGCTACATCATGATAGGATCACTTCATATCAGGAGTTCGTAGACAGGTCGGTTGAGAGATTTGATAGGAAGGATCCGGAGACTTACTTCAGAGATTTGGCACAGTTGAGGCAGAGTGGCAGTCTCGAGACTTACATCAGCGACTTTCAGAGACTTTCCGTCATGGTTCCGAGCATATCTGAGAGGCGGTTGGTAGTTCTCTTTATGGAGGGTTTGACAGAACCACTTAAAGGCTGGATAAAAGCCTTTGATCCTCCATCACTACAGGAGGCGATGAGGAAGGCACGTAACATGGAGTTCGCAGCCCCGGCAAATAAATTTAACTCCAGAGGTTCTTCATCGTTCCGAGATAATAAGGGTTTTAATAAAAACAATGATAAATCTGATTATAACAAAAACAAATCAGATTATAGAAACGATTCAAAGGGTAAATCAGCCTTCCCACCTTTGGATCGTGAGGCCCTGAATGACCTTCGCAGGAAAAAGTTATGCTTTTACTGCAAGGGACCGTATGATGCCAATCACGATTGCTCTCTAAGACCTAAGGGCAAGGCGAATCGTGTTATGTGGGCATACTATGAAGACTCAGAATCAGAAAATTCAGAAAAATTCTCGAAAGCATCTCGATGAGTCGAGATGCAGGACTCCGGCATAGAGTGGAGGTAGAGCCCGAGCTTCAGATTCAGGAGGGCAGATTGTCTAGCATTCAGCAGGAGGGTTCTTTCCGGCTCCGTGGTGTATTAGTAGGTCAGAGGGTCATTACCCTATTAGATACAGGAGCTACACATAATTTTATTGATGCTAGGTTCGTTGAGAAACGAGGGCTTATCACAGAGGAGTTTGAGGGCATCAGAGTCAAAGTGGCAGACGGGTACACTTTGAGATGCGAACGCATGATTAGAGATCTTCCATTACGCTTGAACAACTATGAGTTCAAGGCAGATTATTATGTTGTCAATATGGGAGACATTGATTTAGTATTGGGAATGAAGTGGTTACACTCCTTGGAGGAGGTCACACTTCGTCTCAAGGATATGGAGATACGCTTTGAGGTCGACGGGAAGACTCACATTCTTAAGGCAATACGGGACAGCGACCTTAAAACAATTTCCTTTCGCCGAATGGAGCGGCTCATGCGTCATGACATGGTAGAGTGGGCTGCCGAGTGTCATTTAGCACCTTTACCGGAGGGACAGCAGAAGACAGAGTATCATCCGGACATTCAGAAGATCAGAGTCAAGCATGATAAGGTGTTCAGTGATATTCCGCCAGGTAGACCTCCAGATAGAGGGATAGAGCATATTATTGAGCTCGAGGAGGGTGCAAAACCCATCATGATAACTCCTTACAGACATCCGAAAAGATTGAAGGATGAGATTGAGGAGACCATAAAGGAGTTATTGGCTATGGGTCACATTAGACCTAGTAAGTCGCCGTTCGCTTCTTCTGTTGTATTGGTGAAGAAGAAGGATGGAACGTTGCGCATGTGCATTGATTACAGGGTCCTGAATAAGAGGACAATCAAAAACAGATACCCGATACCGAGGATAGATGAGTGGATTGATGAGCTTCATGGGGCATGTTATTTTACGAAGATTGATTTACGGTCGGGTTATCACCAGATTAGAGTCC
>VDFB02089242.1:0-25299 GCA_007258455.2 Sequoia sempervirens | reverse complement strand
TAATAAATGCATTTTCTCTTAGATCAAGTTTTACATGGCTCTAATTAGCTTTGCATGTCAAATCAATTTCATGGTTGTCAAAATCAACCTCATAAGACATAAGATCAATCTAAATGTTTGCCATAATATTAATTTCTAGGGACATATCACATGAAGGAAATTGTTTTTTTGATAATGACAAATTAATCTAAAGTGAGTGAACATTAAATTTTCCTCATCAATCTTAGAGCAAAGTACGCCTATCTACACATTTAATTTTTTATACTTTTATTTTAATTATATATCCGAGTTCTTATATCTAGGTTAGTGATTTGTTAATGAGTGCATGTATATAATTAGACTACATATTTAAGTAAGTGTGTTTAAAACCCTTAACTATTTATTTGAACTTGAAATTCGTTGAGCATGCAAGATAGGTTTTCCCCTTAGGGTTTCTTTTCTTTCATTAGGGCTTCAAAGATATTTTTTCTAATTGCTCATCTTTCATAATAGATGTTTGTAGGGATCCATTACAATGTTCTCATGTGATCATTCATTGCTCTACTTTTCAAGTTTTGCATGCATAGATTTATTTGACCTTGTCTTTCTTTAGCCTTACCCATGCTTTTTTTGGCCTTTAGGGTTTATATTTTATACTAGTTTTAGATTTATTTATTGATTGATTTATTTATTTATATCAACCTATAAGTAATATTTGTATAGTTTTATCTTTTAGGGTTTTGAGAACTATTTGTATAATTGATTGATTGATTTATTTATTTATTTTTATCAACCTATAAGTAATATTTGTATAATTTTATCTTTTAGGGATTTGAGAACTATTTGCACATGTCACAGTTTGATCAACCTCATTTCTCCTTGAGAAGAAATGCATGCTTTAATATGTCAATGGTTAAACATATTGGTAATGCTCTTATTCATGAATTTAATACTAATTTTATTGTTACTGCTCATTTTCATCTTAAGGATGATTATTATCATCAAGAGGCACATCTTAAACAATAAGAGTTTGTAGAAGAGCTTGCTAGTTTATCTTTTGATAAATTTTTAAGGCAATGCATAATTTATTCATCAATAAACCACTTAGGTTGGAAGTTCTTCAAAGCAAGTGTTAAGCTTGCTACACTTACCTCTTTAACTAGTGCATCTACCTTCCTCACTCTCCCCATATCATCACTTCTTCCAATTTCATCCTAGAATATGGTACGCCTCCCTTATCACCTCATCTTTCCATGGAAAATATTGTCATCATGCCTACTTCTCACCTTGACATTTATCCCTCCACTGTACATCCATTGTGACTATATCACCCACCTTTTGTGAGATCCCCCCAAGTCCCATGCCTACTCATGTTTCTATAATTAGTTCTCAAAACCATTGTCCATATTCCTAGAGTAAACAATCAATATGCAAGCTTAAGGATGTATGTCAACCCAAACAAAGAGGAAATAATCATTATAATACTATGATATCAAAGAGGCCAATTGGTAGGAGAAATAATTTTTTCTAAATTACACTTCCATCTCTACAAAACCATGGAGGTTGATCCAAGAGGCTTGAACATGATAAATTAAAGATAAATGTAGACACACGGTAAGCATCAACAAATCATACCATTCATATGTTTATAACCCTACTATCTATCACTAAGAATTAAAGTTTATTGGTTCCTATTACAAAACCTACAAGACATTTATTAAATAGATAAAATAGTAGATTGTACATGCACCTAAAGATGTAGAACTAATTTGTATTTTGTAAGATGAATCATATTGGAAAGATATAGAATATTGTGAGGCACCACAAATCATACCATTCATATGTTTATAACCCTACTATCTATCACTAAGAATTAAAGTTTATTGGTTCCTATTACAAAACCTACAAGACATTTATTAAATAGATAAAATAGTAGATTGTACATGCACCTAAAGATGTAGAACTAATTTGTATTGTGTAAGATGAATCATATTGGAAAGATATAGAATATTGTGAGGCACCACCCATGTCATTTGAATGATTTTAGACTCATACATGGGTTTATACCAATCAATAGCCTTAAGAATCTTGTACTATGCTTAAATAGGTTATAAAAGAGTAAAATATCATAAATAAAAAGGTTAAATTCATGGAAATAAGATAATTATTTGTTATTATGAAAGGATATGATGGAAAGGTCTTGTGAAGAGGCATTAAAAATATATAAGAAAGGGAAACGTGAGAGATAAAAGCATGAATCAAATAAATTATATATGTTTGTTATTAAGGAAGTGTGGAGAATATAAGAGATATGTGTGTGTAAGAATAAGGAAGATGATAATGTGAGAATAGAATAAGAGGAATGAGTTTTAAGACATGTATAAGTCATTTAAGTATATTAAGATATGATCTTATATGTATTGGTGTATAAATAATTTATTATATTTTTTGGTTTATAATTGTTTTATATTAGTTTCTCTCTTTTAATTGCATTATAGTAAGGTTTACTACATATAATAGAATATAAAACCTTGGATTTTGGTTCAAGTTTTTTATGTCAACATTTGGTTCCATTTTTGATACCTCAATTGGTGTTGCACAAGGAGAGAGATCATAGGTCAAATAAATAAATTAGTGGTAACAAACTAAACTAAAAAAAGTTATAAAAAGATTAACGTATACATGGTGAAAACATTTTTTATAAAGAGGTGTGGTGTTGGTATATGAAGTTAGTTTGGGACTTACTATTTTTGGCTATTTAACATGTGTTCATCATGTGTTTGATTGAATCACATTTATTGTTGGAAAGTGATGTAGGAGCATCTAGTGGTGTAAGGAAAATCTTGCATCACCCAAAAATAGTTAAATTTTAATTTTCTCAGTTTTTAGATTTTTTTTATATTTTTGGATGCCCTTTTTGTCATAATGAAATTCCCAATTTACAGTTTTTATTTTCTATTCCTGGGTTGAAAGATATTGCAGTTTTAGTTTCCCAGATTTGCACCTAAAAATCTTCCGAGTTAGATTTGAGGCACTTAGATTTCCTAGATCAGCCTAAAACTTGCTAAAATTGGTGTAGAATATTTCTAGCGTGTTATTGACTTTGATACTTTTGCAACGGTTCAAACGGTTCGTGAATCGGAGTCCCGGATCAAAAGTTATGGCCCCGGGAAGTCGGCGCACTTTCTAGAAGATACTATTGCAAATGTTCTTTTGAAATTTGAACTTCAAGTTGTAATTTTTAGCGCCAAACCACCTAAACTCAAATTTGAATATTCTTTTGGCTCCAAACTAAAGAGGAGCTCTATTTATGGGCAGGTTTCCAATTTTCAGGCAGCTTTTTGGGGACAAGCTCGCATATTGTGAAAGGGTTATTCTGTAGCTTTCTGTAACTTGCATGTGTTGTAGAACTTGGAGATTTGAGATCCTCTGCATGTAAGAAGCTCCATTTTTTGAATAATAAAATTATTCTCTTGTTTGTGGGTTATTTTCTAAGTCTTGGGTTGCCCCCTCATCAAGTGGTATCAGAGCGGGTTTTCTTGAGTGTGTGGACAGATCGCCGATCGTGAGGCAGTTCGCACCAGGACCGTGGTTGTGGGTTGAGGTCAAGAAAGATGCCTCCAAGAGTGATGCTTGGTAGTCATGGTGGTGCCAGAGGTGGTCGAGGCAGAAGAAATGCTGGTGGAAGAGATGCACTGGTAGCCCTCCAGAGACAAATTGATGCGTTATAAGAGCAGTTGAGAAGAGGGTTAAACCCAAGGGAGGAAAGTGAGCATGAAGGAAAGGAAGAAGGTTCAAATGTAGAAGAGGAAGAAGAATAAATTGATCAAAACCAAATGTGGCTAATAAGGTCCATTTCAAAGATTGAGAAAATACCCAGAGCAGAAGTCCCCAGTTATTCCAGAAGTCTGAACCCGGAAGAGTTGATTGACTGGATCAACGAGCTAGAAGAATATTTTGAGTATGACGAAATAGAGGACCCATATTGAGTTAAGTTTGCAAAAATGAAGCTAAAGGGCCATGCTAGTATTTGGTGGAAAGAGGTTCAGTTGGAAAGAAATCGAAGAGGAAAAAGCAAGATCACCAGATGGGATCGCATGGTAGAGAAATTGAAGAAGCAGTTCATACCAATGGACTACGAGTTAGATCTGTTGAAGAAATTGCAAGGGTTGAAGCAAGGAAGTAGATCTGAGAAAGAATATACTAAATATTTTCACAAGATAATCATCAGAATGGGTCACACAGTGGCCAATAAGGAGAAGGTAGCCTGATATCTTAATGGGTTATGACCGAGCATTCAGGAGGAGTTAAGCCTAGTCAGAATGACCACCATTGAGGATGTGTATTAGTTTGCTCTGAAGGTGGAAAGCTGAACAAAAGATTTGATGCTTAAAGAAAAAGGATAGGGAGGTCAAGCTGAGAAGAGGCGTGGAGAGAAGACCTTCCAAGAAGCCCGAAATGATGATGAAAAAGAAAAGTGAAGAAGATGTGGGTACCAGCCAAAGCCAAAGGAATGACAACTACGCCCTCATGATCAAAGCAGGTGGTGATCAAAGAGGTAGAGAGGCAGGGGAGATATGGAGAAAGATCTAGAAAGAGGTGTTGATTTGAGGAGGAACATGTTTCAGTGTAGCTGGTGAAGAAAGAGGAGCATCAAGCCTATGAATGTCCACAACTTACCAAAGGAAGGGGAAGACAAAGGCAGAAGATGCGTGGAAGGGTTCGCATACAGATGAGGAGGACCAATCTGAACATTTGGATGATGCTAAAAGGGGAGAAGCCCTAGTGATTAGGAGAGCCCTGGTGACTAAAGAAAAGGAACTAGAATAGAGGAAGAATCTGTTTCGCACAAGGTGCAAGTGTGAAGGAAAATGTTGTGATGTCATTATTGATAGTGGGCGCCCCGATAATCTAGTGTCGGAGGAGATGGTCACAAAGTTGAAGCTGAAGAGGGAAAGGCACCCGCATCCACATATCGGATTACTGGTTGTAGAAGACCACAAAGTTTTGGTCAATGGCGATTATACAATAAAGTTCAAGATCGGGAGCTACCATGATGGGGTAATCTATGATATCGCATCCCCATGGATGCATGTCACATGTTGTTGGGGAGGCCGTGGCAGTTTGATAGGAGAGCTATACATGATGGCCATGCAAGCACTTATTCCTTGACAAAGGATGGGGTTCATCACAAGTTGAAACCCCTGAAGGAGACCGAAGAAAAGGTAAGCAATAGTGCTAGAATTTGTTATGAAGATGGAAGAAAATTTTTAGAAGGTATGAAGCATGAGCGTGTGTGTTATGCATTGATTCCTAGAGTGAGTAAGGAGGATAATTGAGAGTTCGGAAGAGAGAAAGAAGTTTATGGGATGTTGGATGAGTTTGAGGATATTGTTTTACGATAATGTACCTGAGGGTTTACCACCAATAAGGAAAATCAGTCATCAGATTGACTTGATTCTTGGAGCTAGTTTTCCAAATAAGGCAACTCATAGAATGACTCCAACAGAAAATGAGGAGTTGAACAAACAAGTTCAAGAGTTATTGAGAAAGGGTTTGATACAATAGAGTTTGAGTCCATGTGTAGTCCCTGCAGTACTAGCACCAAAGAAGGATGGGGAGTGGAGGATGTGTATAGATTCTCGAGCCATAAACAAGATAACAATCAAGTACAGATTTCCCCTGCCAAGGATGGATGGCCTAATGGAATGTTTGAGTGGAGCTCAGTACTTCACAAAGATTGATCTGAAGAGTGGATATCACCAGATCCGAATTCAAGAGGAAGATGAATGGAAGACTGCCTTCAAGACCAAAGAAGGCTTGTACGAGTGGTTAGTCATGCCTTTTGGGCTAACAATGCTACTTGAGCACATTCATGCAAACAAGACGAGAGTACTAAAGAATTCAGGAAGTTTGTTATTATTATTATTTAGATGATATTTTGATTTGATAAGACGTGGATGAGCATCGGTACATGTGGAGAACTTTGAGAAGTTAAGAGAAGAGAAACTATTGATTAATCTGAAGAAGTGTAGTTTTGTGAAGAGGGAGTTAGTGTACTTGGGGTGTGTTGTCTTAGCAGAAGGTCTCAAGATGGACCCAGAGAAGGTGAAGGCTATTTTGGAATGACCTACCCCAAGAACTGCTACCGAGGTGAGATCTTTCCACGGTTTGGCTAGTTTTTATAGAAAGTTCATTAGAAACTTCAGTAGTATTTGTGGACCCCTGATTGAAACAATGAGAGGGGATAGAAAAGAATTCACGTGGAGCACTAGAGTAGCAAAAAGTTTTGAACTGTTGAAGCAGAAGGTGACAGAGCAACCTATTCTAGCCTTCCCATATTTCAACAAGGTGTTTCAAGTGGATTGTGATGCTAGTGGTTGTGCCATTGGAGCAGTGTTGAGCCAAGAAGGTAAGCCCATTTCCTATTTCAGTGAAAATTTAAATGATGCCAAGAGAAAGTATTATGTATATGATCAGAGATTTTTATGCAATAGTTCAAGCATTTAAAAATGGAGACATTATTTTGTTGTCGAGAGGAATTTGTTCTATATGTTAGATCCTCGGGCCTTACTGATTACCCTATAAATAGTTAGGAAAATTCATTAGAGGCATACATGAATGGGTAGAGTTTTGCTTGCCTTATAGAGTTATACGCTTTGTTTTAGAAACATAGGAGTGGAAGATCAAATAGGGTTCACGGATGCCTTAAGTAGGAGGCATACATTGATGACAAAGATGCAGATTGAAGTGGTTGGGTTCAATGAACTCAAGACACTGTATGCAGAAGATCCTGATTTTGCAGAGGCTTGGAAAGCTTGCAAGGAACCTATTACAATGGACAGGACAAGGTGGCTGGATTTCATACTCCAGAATGGCATGGTATTTAAGGAAAGTCAATTGTGTATCCCGAGGAGTTCCATGAGGGAGAACCTGATAAAGGAGAAGCATAGTGGAGGAATGGGAGGACATTTTGGTCAGGATAAAACCATTGCCATTATTAGTGAGCATTATTATTGGCCTCAGTTGTCATAGGATGTGAAGAAGTTTGTATAAAGTTGCAGGGTATGTCAAATGGCTAAAGGAGTGAGCCAGAACACAGGCTTATATCAGCCCTTACTTGTACCAGAGAGGCCATGGGAGGATATAAGTATGGACTTTATTCTTGGTTTGCCAAGGACACAATGAGGGAATGATTCAGTCTTTGTGGTGGTTGATAGGTTTTCAAAGATGGCACATTTCATTCCATGTCAGAAGACTAATGATGTAGTCCACATTGTTAAATTGTTCTTCAAAGAGGTGGTGAGGCTACATGGTCTACCAAAGAGTATTGTTTCAAGTCGTGACACCAAATTTGTGGGGTACTTTTGGAGGACCTTGTGGAAGAAGCTGAAGACAGAGTTGAAGTTCAGTTTGGCACACCATCCACAAATAGATGGGCAGACAGAGGTTGTTAACAAGAGTCTGGGTAACCTACTGAGATGTTTTGTAGGAGATAAACCCAAGGGATGGGATTTGATCTTACCCCAGGCAGAATTTTCTTACAACAATTTTGTCAACAGAAGCACTGGTAGATCACCATTCCAGATTGTGTATGGAGGTAGTCCTAGAACAGCTCTAGAATTGAGGAAGATGGACCGAGAGAAGAAAATAAGTGTTGAAGTTGAATATTTTGCAGAGCACATCAAGAATATACATGAGAAGGTACGAGAACGCATTAATAAGATGAATATGCAATATAAGGCTAAGGAAAATTAGAAAAGGAGGAATAAGGAGTTTCAGATTGGCGATGAAGTAATGGTCCACTTCAGGAAAGAAAGGTTTCCCATGGGAACCTATAACAAATTGAAGATGAATAAATTTGGTCCCTATAAGATTTTGAAGAAGCATGATTCAGGGAATGCATATGAGGTAGATTTGCCTAATGGAATCAACATTTCCCCTGTGTTCAAAATTTCAAATTTGATAGAGTATCATGAAGGTGGAATGGAGGGAGGAGGCACCAGCAATAGGGCAGTATGGTATTCCAGCACCTACTTCAGAAAGGGAGGATATTAAAGCAATCTTGGATAGTCGTGTGGGAAGGAGTACGAGAAATAGGTAGTATGAAGAATATCTGGTGAAATGGAGAGGAAGGCCTATGGAAGATTTATCCTAGCTATCTAAGGTAGTGGTTGACCAGTTGGGTTTTCCTCAACCATCTGAGACGTGACAGGGTCACTTCTCAAATTACCCTGGGTGTCTGATGCAAGAGCATCTAGTGGTCTAAGGGCAATCTTGCATCACCCAAAAATAGTTAAATTTCAATTTTCTCAGTTTTTAGATTTTTTACATTTTTGGATGCCCTTTTTCGTCATAATTAAATTCCCAATTTACGTTTTTTATTTTCTATTCCTGGGTTGAAAGATGTTGCAGTTTTAGTTTCCCGGATTTGCACCTGAAAATCTTCTGAGTTAGATTTGAGGCACTTAGAGTTCCTAGATTGGCCCAAAACTTTCCAAAATTGGTGTAACTAATTTCTATCGTATTATTGACTTCGAAACCTTTCCAACAGTTCAAACGGTTCACAAATCGGAGTCCCGGATCAAAAGTTATGGCCCCAGAAAGTTGGCACACTTTCTAGAAGATACAATTGCAAATGTTCTTTTGAAATTTGAACTTCAAGTCATAATTTTTCGTGCCAAACTGCCTAAACTAAAATTTGAATGTTATTTTGGCTCCAAACTAAAGAGGAGCTCTATTTATGAGTGGGTTTCTATTTTTTGGGCAGCTTTTTGGGGACAAGCTCGCATATTGCGAAAGGGTTATTTTGTAGCTTTCTGTAACTTGCATGTGTTGTAGAACATGGGGATTTGAGATCCTCTACATGTAAGAAGCTCCATTTTCTGAATAATAAAATTATTTTCTTGTTTGTGGGTTGTTTTCTAAGTCTCGGGTTGTGCCCTCATCAGAAAGTCTTCTTCAATGAGGACTCGACAACTTGGATGTATTTTGGTTTAGTTTGTCATGGTTTTTATTATGAAGTGTTGATTTTGTGACAACAAAAATATTCTTGAGATAATAAAATATTGTGAGACCTTTTCCCATGGTTTTTCCTAGTACATTACCAAGTTTTCCATGTAAATATGTGTGTTTTCATTATTGCAAGCTTTATTTATTATTTATGCACTATTAATTTTCTCAACGTGTAGTAGTATATAGTAAGTGCTCGCCCTTAGGGAACTAGGCCCTATGGTGATGACATAGAGAAGGTGAGGCAAGTTAGGTATGACAATAGGGGAATGAATTAAATGAATAATAGATGTAGAATGAATAATGTAGAGGAAATAATTATAGGGAGAATAAAATTCTAGAGGAATAAAGAAAATAGAAAGAGATAATAAGGTAGTTATAAAAATGATGCGAGATCACTAATTGGTATAATCACTAAGGTCATGGTACACAAACCCATAGAATATGTAGAAGTAAGTTTTTTAGAGTATGAGAGAAAGAGAGATACGGATTTTCTAGAGGATAAGGGTGTCTGAGTAGGGCTAGCCAACACTAAGAGGTTTGAGGATGAAATGTGTTGGAACTATAAAAATCTGATGATTTTACATATTTTTCCTCCCCCTGAGCTCCCATATGAGTCCTCATCATAAGCACAAGGGCCTTCCATCATGAAATTTTTCTCACACTTTGCATATATTTATCCCACAAAGTCCATCATGTTTGCATTTTTCATATTGCAGTTCCTATCGACATAAGTTCATAACTATCTTCTCGACCCATGATGCTTTTGTGCTAACATATGTTTGCTGCAGGGATATCAACATGACCTTTTCATTGTCACAACGATCGGCATTCACCTTTGGGTATATATTGGCAAGACATACATGTGGTTTTGGCGATAGCAGAATGGTCTATCGGCAAGAGTATTTTTCACCGGAGTGAGGTCTCCCCGAATGGGTCGGGTCTCATCGACTAATACATGTGGAGGTTCATCGGCAAGAATTGTTGCATTCGATATAAGGTCATTGCGATTTCATTTTGTCTTACCGACTTGTGCAAAAGGTTTTTTTAGTAGGATTTTGTGATCTCCAGAATGATGTCCCAACGACTTTGTTGGGTCTTTCTGACTAAGGCTTTCTATCAAAGGGTTATCGGGAGGAGTCTTACCGAACAACACGTTGATGGATTCACTTTAGCCAAACATTTTTTTTTGGTGTGAATTCATAACGAGTTCACATTGTCACACCGACCGGTGGCAGGAGGATGCAATATCGGTATGAGTTAAGGTTTTCGGCATGAGGTCTCGGCAAGTGACCTCCGGTCTCATCGACATTATACAAGGGGTTTCTATCAATAGGCTCATTGGTGTGAGATGTTTTCTTCGAAGTATGGTCTTGAAAAACCCATCCTGTCTCACTGATAAAGCAAAAGGAGAATTGTGTCGGTATAAGAATTGAGTTGTCTCGGTGAACAAGAATGATCACATGGGCTTTCGGTAACACACAAGATAATCTATGAAGTGCCTCCCCGACCGTACATTTTCTTGGCGAAGGTGAATGAAAGGTACATCTCGGCGAGAGTGCTATTTTCCCGGCGTTATACAAGATGAAAGGTATACATCTCTGTAAGAGTTAAAGTTTTCAAAGTGAAGTGTCGGCGAGTGACCTCCGGTCTCACCGATAATGCACATGAGGACTATGTCAGTGTGAGAATTGCTTTCTCTTGGTGATCTAAAGTGAGCTCGGGGTGTTTTGGTAAGACAAAGGTATAACTCATGAGATGTCTCCCCAATTTTGTTAGGTTACAGCGATACACAAAAAATGAAGACTCTCGGTGAAACATGAAGTAATCTATATAGAGTCTCCCCGATATCAGAAAGTTACAGCGACTGTGAATGAAACAAAAGGAACACATCGGTGGGAGATATCCTTGTTTCTTAGCAAATAGAAAACACGTAAAGAAAAACATAATCGGTGACACATTTTGTAGATTGTATGATTTCTCCCTGACAATAGAATGTCATGGCAAAACTCAAAAGAACTAAGGGACAGCTGATAGTGATACAATTACCTTCGGCATGATCATAAGATGTCTCGGCGATTGTTTCATTATGATTAACAAAAACTCAAATACTGTGGCCAACATGTGAATGCTTGAATTTCGTTCCAAGTTGACATGAAGTGAGCCTAAATTCAGCAGTAGGCTAACATGGGATCTCAATATGATATGTTTTTCTGATACTCGTGTATAAATTTGCATTTTGTGATTGTAAAATGATCATTAGCTATTTTTTATGTGATATACAGTAGGAAAATTATATGGATACAGTAGAATAGATTTATCAAATCAGAGACTATGATGCATGTTTTCAAAATGGAGGTATTTATGAAAGTCAATTGATGTTGCTACACATTTTTGGTGCCAATTATCTGTTGAATTTAACAAAAATATTGCTAAGTTGTCTCCAAGATGGATTATTTATGACTATTTAAATTGATATAACAAGTTTATATTCAATTCATCAGTGCACATTTGTTGTATCTATGTGGTTAATCGATTGGTTCTTTCAAGCAAAGATTAAATCCTTTTAGTTGATCACAGTAATTAGAGATATTCATTTGGATTGTTAAAGTAGAACTTAGTAATCATAGTCTTGCATGTTTATACAAGTTGTAAATGGAATATATGCCAAATAATTTGAGTTTTCTCTAGAAAGGTGTTGCTCATCTTGATTTCATTTGACTCTGCATACCCAATAAGGCACTAGTCTTTGCACTTCATCATTTGGATTCATTCAGTTGCTTTACATTTGTTAATTGAGCATAATAGGATTTAGATTGGAGGATTGCTATTGCGCTTGGTTTTATTTTTTCACTTCCATCTGCCATTGTGGACAAATCATTGCAAGAAGGATAATCATAAGTTAAGTCTGCTTCATTTAGAAAGGTACACCCACCTAGGTTAGCAGTACCTGAAGAGTAGAAGGTTAAATTCTTTTGACCTTGTCTATTACCCTGAAACATATCAAGAGATTGGCAGCCTCTTAAGGCATCCTGCCTATGTTTTTGGGAGCTAACAAATTGGAAACTCTACTAGGGAATACATTCAGAATCAAGGCCTTAATCATAGAGTCAAGGACTTTATACAGACTCCACTGGGAATAAGAAACATCAAGTATTTTCTCACTTTTGACATAAGTGAGTGGCGACTCTGACAGAAATTTTGCAGCTATTCAAACATGAATGGAAAAATATCTCAATACAGGGAAGGTTACATTGGAGCTCCTACTGGCAGTAGTAAGTGGACACACAAAGATGACAAGCTTGATAAGGGAAAAATAATAAGTGAGAACATGTGCATGACAGATAAAGATAAAATATCAAGAGCACATTGTGAAACATATGATTGTTATGATACATGGAGAGATAATTTCAGTGTAGAAATTTGTACCCCTGAAGAGAAAGTAAATCCTTTTCGCAATTTTTAGAAACAGGCTAAGCTTGATGCTAGACTTGAAGCAAGAGGACTCAGATATCAACAAGAATGTGAACAAAGAATAGAAAATAATCAAAATCAGATCAATGAGAATATGATTCCTCAAAATGATTATGAATCTTTGACTTATGAGGAAGTCAAAGCATGGTTTGAATCTTAGAAAAAGGAGAGGGAGGAGCAGGAAAAAGCCCAGATGATACAAGCAATGAAAAAATTTGAATTGCAGAAAGCTCAAAACATTGCTTAGATAGCTGGTTGCCCCCCAAAGTTTGTGCCACCTTATAAGGAGTGTAATCATGGTGCAGGGCCTTCTGATCCACCAAGGGTTCCTCACCATCAAGTAGGGAATCAAATAGATAGCCAAATCATCCACCTCACATTCCTACTCAGCATACAAATATGCAGCCACCTCATAATTAGCATTATGTGCCACACCACCATACATAATTCAATAATCCCATGCACCAATATCCACCCAACCTTCCCCCTCATCAGTATACAACAATGATCAGACAGTTTGATTTAGAAGGCTTTCAATTATACCCTTACCCTATGGATGGTAGTTGGAGGGGTATGGTGCCTAAGTTTATAGGGAGTAATGCAATTTTTGTTGAGGATCACTTAAGGAGTTTCAATGCCTTCATTCAAGACTTGGATGTGCCTTATGAAGATTTACATATGAGATTATTCATGATGTCAATTACTGAAGAAGTCAGAGATTGGTTCAATAGCCTAGCAACAACCTCTATTGATTCTCTCCAGATATTTCAAGATAGATTCTTATAGCAATGTGGGAATCAAAGTGCACCAGATGCTACTCTTTATGAGTTGATGCGAATACAAAAAAATCATAATGACTCAATTTTTGATTTCAACCAAAGATTCAACAAGTTGAAAACTAAAATACTTCCTGGATCAAGGTTGCCAGATTTTGTAGCATTGAGTGTTTATTTGAATGCATTTGATCCTAAAACAGGGTATGAATTGAGAAATAGATTTCCAAGAGACTTAGCTGAAGCTTAGAAGATAGCACTGACAATTGAAAATAATAGGAAGGCTATTGGTATAATCAATAAAAGAGACAACCCTAGGGCTCCTCAACAAAGCAATAATTATTAGTACAAACAGGAGAATACATACATAAATGAGAGGCCGAGGTTGCATGATATGCCTTATAATACAAACTAGAAGGATGGAAAACCTATAGTAGCTAGGCCAAGAAACAAAGAGACTCTTGATCCATTGAGGCAAAAGGGAACCTATATGGTGAATAACAATTGTTTCTATGAAGCTTGTGATAAGCCACATTCCTCAGACTATTGTGTTGTAGCTCAAAGAATGCAAGAAGAGGGAATGTTGACAGGAAATGGTGGAGAAGATCACACGGTATATTTGACTTCAAATACCTTTCACCATGTTGAGGAGAGGTACTCATCTTCAGAGGATAAAGGTTATGAGTATGATGTTTCAAATCAAAAATATAATGTCTATATGGCTGAACAGTAGGTCCTTTATGATTCTAAAGAAGATTATACATAGCCACATTCTATTGAGGTGCCTGCCCAATGTAGTATGAGGAGACTCACCAAATATGAAATAGAAAGACTAACTGTTGCTGCAGTTGAAGAAGAAAAAAGTAAGTACTGGTTGAGAAACAGGACAGTAAATGAGAAGGAAGGTGTTCCTAAGGGAAATTTTATGAAAGATTAGAAGGTGACTCAAGGAACTGTGAAGAAGTCAAAAAATAAACAGCATGATAAACACAAACAGAAGCCTATCCAAAAGCAAGAGATGAAGGAATTACACAAAGAGATGCAAAAGCTTGACCAGCTTAGTAAAAGAGAAAAGGAAGAAAGCAAAGGAGAAACGTCAGAACAAAAGAAAATTGTTAAGGTGGAGGGATCTTCTTTTGACTTCACTCAAGCATTATCCTAGGTAAAAATGTTTGTTCCACTACTTGAAATGATGAAAATTAAGGAATATAGAGATAGTGTTGTTCAATTGATAACAAATGAAAATGAGAAACATGTGAATTCTGAAAATAGAGTAGCTATTAAAGCAGTCAATAGGTAGGAGAAAGTAAATATCCTAGATGTCTGCTTGAATGATATATTAACAACTCCCCCTCAAGTTGATCCTTTTTTCACTACATTACTTATAAATAACAAACTACTGAGGAATTGCATGATAGACTCTAGTGTTGCTATAAATATCATGCTAGTAGGAGTTATGAAATAGCTTGGCATGTGGGTAGATACCAATGGAGGTAAGTGTTATGCAATGGATAACCGACCTATTCCTATGGTGGGCATTATGAGGGATGTTGAAGTTAAGTTGGCTATTTATCCACAGGTGGCATATAATATAGATATAACTGTGATTGACACTCCTCAATTTGGGATGCTTTTATCAAGACAGTGGACAGCAGCAGTTGGAGGAAATGTTCAATTTGACATGTCTTATGCTACAATTCCAGTGAATAGTCAGGAAGTCAAGTTGTATAGGGAGCCAAGAATGAACCAACTTGTTGATTGTGTACCCCAAGATCAGATCAATTATTTTTGTGATGTTGATCTTGGGAATTTTAAAATAGAACCAGCCTAGCCAGAGTTGGTCAGTACTGACCCAATTGAAAAACATGTTGCACAAAATTACAATGGCATATGGAAGATGTATTTTGATGGAGCCTGCAGGTAGGAAGGTAATGGAGCTGGGATTGTATTTTTTTTCCTGAAGGTATTACATTTAAATATTCATTTTTGTTAGCATTCGAATGTACAAACAATGTGGCAGAGTATGAAGCTTTATTGGCGGGTCTGAACATAGCTGTGAAACGTAAGATCAAGTTGCTAGTTGTTCTTGGGGATTCTGAGTTGGTTGTTTCACAAATTAAGTCAAAGTATGCAACAAAGCACAAAATATTGAAACAATATAGGAATGTTGTGTGGGACACAATTGAGTTGTTTGATGCCTTTTCAATTGAGTGGATTGATAGATCAAATAACATAATGGCTGATTTTTTAGCGAATGTGGCACTGAAAAGAGATGATATCACATTGGCTGGAGTGTCACAGATTGAGTTCAAGACAAGGCCTGCTATTCCTGGCAACATTTATAGTTGGGAGGTCTTCAATGATGATAATGACCTTTTGAAATTCCTCCATTGTATAGATCAATATGAAGCCCAGGAAATTGACTTCAATGCTTTTGTTGAAGAAGTGGAGGGGAAGCAAACAGTGTTTGGAAAGGAGATCTTGCAGCTCAAAACAAATAAGCTCCCCAAGGGCTTAGTGGCATTAGAGAGGGTGTATGATGGAAATGATCAGTCCCTCATGAAGCAAACACCAGTCAAAAGGAAGATGTTGAAGAGATTAACTTGGGGACTAAGATGGCACCAAGAAGGGTATACATAGGAAAGAAGATAAGCCCTACAATTAGAAGAATGTTGATAGAGTTGCTGAGAAAGTATGAGTATGTGTTTGCTTGGTCTTATGAAGATCTAAAAGCATACAGGGAAGATTTGTTTCAGCATGAAATACCATTGAAGCCAAATGCTAAGCCATTCAGACAAAAGAAAAGGCCTATAAATCCAACATTGGAGCCTAAGATGCAGGAGGAATTGGCAAAGCTCGAAGATGGGGGAATCATTAAACCAATCAGGCACTCATCTTGGATCTCAAACTTGGTCCCTGTGAGGAAGAAAAACAAAGATATTAGACTATGTGTGGACTTTAGGAATCTGAATATGGCATCTCTCAAGGACAATTATCCTCTACCCAATATGGAGGCTATATTGCATAAGGTAATAGGGTGTGAATTGTTGTCCATGATGGATGGATTTTCAGGATACAATCAGTCAAAGTCAAGGAATCTGAGAAATATAAGACAACATTTACAACTCCTTGGGGAATGTATGTATACATAAGAATGTGATTTGGTCTCACTAATGCATGAGCGACCTTCCAAAGAGCTATGGACATGGCATTTGAAGATTTAATCAATGCTATCATGGTGGTGTACTAGGATGACTTGACTGCTTATTCGAAGAAGGTTGAAGATCATGTGCAACATCTGGAAAAGGTATTTATTAAAACCCTAGAATTTGGTATCAACTTAAACCCTAAGAAGTGTCATTTTGTAGTCATAGAAGGTAATCTTTTAGGACATATTGTCTCAAAAGAAGGGATTAGGATATATCCTGAGAGAGTTGAAGCTATTGACAAAATCCCTATTCCCAAAACTATTAAGGTTATACAATCATTCTTTGGACATATTAATTTTTTTACCAGTCTACAAGTTTTTCCTTTAGGAAGATTTGGATGTTCCTGAATCTATGGAGGAAAGAATGGAGCAACTAGCTGAACTTGATGAAATAAGGAGAGTTGCCCAAAATTAAAACATGAAGTTACAGACATAGATGAAGTATCTATTTGACAAGAAGGAAAAGGATAGAAAACTTGAAGAAAATGACTTGGTGTTGATGTGGAATGCAAGGTTTCAGGAGAAAGGAAAGCATGGAAAATTTGAAGCTTTGTGGCTGGGACCTTTTGTTGTTGTTGGAAAGAAAGGTGAAGATTCATACTATCTACAGAATATGGCTAGTGAAGATCAGGAATTGCCTGTTCATGGGAAATTTTTGAAGTTTTTCTTCTCTTGAGCAACACAGAGGATTAAGGGTTGCCAGTGCATGGACAACTCTTGGTGATCCTCTTAAAAAAAAATTTCCATGCACAATAGTTTAGGATTTTTTCCATCTCCATTTCACTTTCATTTTCCATTCATCTCCATTTTTCATTCATTTCCATTTCCATTCTTTCTATTTTTGCTCATTTTTCATCATTTTGTGTCTGGTATACTCACCCAAAGATCTGGATCCTTACAATGATCTTACTCTCATTCATCCCCAAACGGAGCCACTATTGGAATTGTAAAAATCTAATGATTTTACATATTTTTCCTCCCCCTGAGCTCCCATATGAGTCCTCATCATAAGCACAAGGGCCTTCCATCATGACATTCTTCTCACACTTTGCATATATTTATCCCATAAAGTCCATCGTGTCTGCATTTTTCATATTGCAGTTCCTATCGGCATAAGTTCATAATTGTCTTCCCGACCCATGATGCTTTTGTGCTACAATATGTTTGTTGCAGGCATATAGGCATGACCTTTTCATTCTCACAGCAACTGGCATTCAACTATGGGTATATATCGACAAGACATACATGTGGTTTTGGCAATAGCGAAATGGTCTATCGGTAGGAGTATTTTTCACCGGAGTGAGGTCTCCCCGAATGGGTCGGGTCTCACCGACTAATACATGTGGAGGTTCATTAGCAAGAGTTGTTGCATTCGATATAAGGTCATAGTGATTTCATTTTGTCTTACCGACTTGTGCAAAAGGTTTTTTCAGTAGGACTTTGTGATCTTCGGAATGATGTCCCAATGACTTCATTGGGTCTTGCCGACTAAGAGTTTCTATCAAAGGGTTATTGGGAGGAGTCTTACCGAACAACACGTTGAGGGATTCACTTCGGCCAAACATTTTGTTTTTGGTGTGAAGTCATAACAAGTTCACATTGTCACACCGACCGGTGGCGGGAGGATGCAATATCAGTATGAGTTAAGGTTTTTGGCATGAGGTCTCAGCAAGTGACCTCTAGTCTCGCCAACATTATACAATGGGTTTCTATCAATAGGCTCATCAGTGTGAGATGTTTTCTTTGGAGTATGGTCTTGACGAACCTGTCCTGTCTCGCCAATAAAGCAAAAGGAGAACTTTGTCGGTATAAGAATTGAGTTGTCTCGGTGAACAGGAATGATCATGTGGGCTTTCAGTAAGACACAAGATAATCTACAAAGTGTCTCCCCGACTATGCATTGTCTTGGTGAAGGCGAATGAAAGATTCATCTTAGCAAGAGTGTGCTATTGTCTCGGCAATACACAAGATGAAAGGTATACATCTCGGTAAGGGTATGTGCAGGATCATGATGGGCCAAAAAGTGGCAATATGATGGGTATGTGGCTGACAACTTTTTTTTACCCAAAATTCATGAAAGAAAAATGGTTTTTAAAGGAGATTCTCAGCTTTCCACCAATATAAATTATGATTTACTTTGAATTTAATAAGTAATTATTATTTATTTTCTATTCAAATTATGACTAAATTCCTAATTGATAGACTGATTGAAAAACATCTATAGCTTTCAAATGGTATCAAATTTTTTGAATCCAAAAAATGCGTCACATTCTATGCTTTGCATACTATAGGATTAAAAAAAGAAAAACTGAATTTCATGATGTTTTGACCAAGTTAAGGTGGTCAGACATATGAGTTTTTTATATTCTTAAAAGTTGTAATAAAAAAATCTCATATTAATTATTTTACTTGGAAAATTACAAAAGAATATATGCATCACATCGACATGAGTCCGCTACTTATATATAAAATCTTACAAAAAAATATTATCAGTTTATTATGGTTAGGGTGGTCAGACAGACACCTACTTCTTATTTTTTCCCTGAAATTTAAGTACTACCGCATTGAAATTTCAAATTTTCACCAAATAGATTTTATTTATTTTTAAATAAACCTAGTATTTTAGAAACTACATTCAATTTTCTACAAATTCTATTCTTACATATTTTTGAAATAATAGAGATAACTTTTTCAAATTTTTGTGTCAAGTTTCCTAACTCTGATTTTTCTGACTTTTTTGCCACTTAAGGGCCTATTTTTTCCATGACGATCATGCACATACCCATAAGAGTTAAAGTTTTTGAAGTGAAGTCTCAGCGAGTGACCTCTAGTCTTGCCGATAATGCACATGAGGACTATGTCGGTGTGAGAATTGCTTTCTCTTGGTGATCTAAAGTGAGCTCGGGGTGTTCCAGTAAGACAAAGGTATAACTCATGAGATGTCTCCCCAATTTTGTTAGGTTACAGCGATACACAAAAAATGAAGACTCTCAATGAAGCATGAAGTAATCTATATAGAGTCTCCCCGATATCAGAAAGTTACAGTGACTGAATGAAACAAAAGGAAGACATCGATGGGAGATATCCTTGTGTCTCAGCGAATGGAAAACATATAAAGAAAAACATAATCGGTGACACATTTTGTAGATTGTATGATGTCTCCCTGACAATAGAATGTCACAGCAAAACTCAAAAGAACTAAGGGACAACCGACAGTGATACAATTTCCTTCGACATGACCATAAGATGTCTCGACGACTATTTCATTATGATTAACAAAAATTCAAATATTGTGGCTAACATGTGAATGCTTGAATTTCGTTGCAGGCTGACATGAAGTGAGCCCAAATTCAGCGGTAGGCTGACATGGGATCTCAATATGCTATGTTTTTTCTAATACTGGTGTATAAATATGCATTTTGTGATTGTAAAATGATCATCAGCTATTTTTTATGCGATATACAGTTGGCAAATTAGATGGATACAGTACAATAGATTTATCAAATCAAAGACTATGATGCATGTTTTCAAAATGGAGGTATTTATGAATGTCAATTGATGTTGCTGCACATTTCTAGTGTCAATTATCTATTGAATTTAACGAAAGTATTGCTAAGCTATCTCCGAGATGGATTCTTTTTTATTGTTTAAGTTTATATAACAAGTTTATATTCAATTCATTAGTGCACATTTGTTGTATATGTGTGGTTAATCGATTGGTTCGTTCAAGCAAAGATTAAATCCTTTTAGTTGATCACAATAATTAGAGAGATTCATTTAGATTGTTAAAGTAGAACTTAGTAATCATAGTCTTGCATGTTTATACAAGTTGTAAATAGAATATATGCCAGATAATTTGAGTTTTCTCTAGAGAGGTGTTGCTCATCTTGATTTCATTTGACTCTGCATACCCAAAAAGGCACTAGTCTTTGCACTTCATCATTTGGATTCATTCAGTTGCTTTACATTTGTTAATTGAGCATAATAGGATTTAGATTGGAGGATTGCTATTGCACTTGGTTTCATTTGTTCACTTCCATTTGCCATGGGGACAAATCATTGCAAGAAGGACAATCATAAGTTAAGTCTGCTTCATTCAGAAAGGTACACCCGCCTAGGTTAGCAGCACCTGAAGAGTAGAAGGTTAAATTCTTTTGACCTTGTCTGTTACCCTGAAATGTATCAAGAGATTAGCAACCTCTTGAGGCATCCTGCCTGCATTTTTGAGAGCTAAAAAAATGAAAAAGGGTTATCCCACAATAGTGGTTTACAATTTTTGGCCAAACTGGACACTGAAATATTTTTTCTAACTAAATCCTCACTTTCAAGCACCTATACTAGCTAAACGATGAGGAATTTGAAGATGATACAAACTAGTGATTTGTGGCATTTTATCTATAGATTCTAAATATATATTTTTAAAAAAATTTGGAATTAGATTGCACTTCTTTTTCCATCTCCTTTTAAAACTAGTTTTTTTCAATAAACAACATTTTTAAGGAGCGACGCTCACCGTATAACGCATAACATTTTTTCCATGAAGGATAAAATTCTAGTTTTTTTGAATTTATATTTGTAACTATGATATCTAGTACTTGCAATTGGTTTCATAGTTTTTTATTGAATATTTTTTCCTTAATCAAGTTTCAAATTCAAACCAACTACAATTCAGACATAGGCGGACTGTTATGTGTAGAACAAAGAGCTTGATTTTCAGTGAAAAACCTATGTTTAATAAAACTAATTATATATATAATAAAACAAAAACATATTAAAGTTATATTTGTTGGATAGCTCATTCTGAGGACTACCATCATCCAGTAGGGTATGTGAAGTGTCTTCCATTTTCATCCTCAACCCAAGCTTCGAAGCGCAAAATTTTAGACTTTTTTGGTGCCTAAGGGGGAGAATAGTGGAAAAGGGGGTTCAAACAAACCAAGGGGGTTTGCTCGAACCCCAAGGGGTTCACTCGAACCATAGGGTTTGTTCGAACCACAAGGTTCACTTGAAACCCCAGGGGTTCGCTCAAACCACGGGGTTCACTCGAACCCCCAGGGGTTCACTCGAACCCCCAGGGGTTCACTCGAACCAGACCTTTTGAGCGAACCCCCTTTCTACAAGCCTTCACTTTTGGATTTTTGCTGGGAATTGTGGGCTCCATCATTAAATGGTTTTGCTCGAAGGGGGATTCTATCGAACCCCCAAAAACCAATTTTTTTTGTATGGGGTTATTTTGTTGGAAGTGGATTCACTCTGAGAGGGGGGTGAATCAGATTGATATAATTTTTGACTTTTGACTTTGAAAGCACAATTTTAAATTCGACCTTGAAACAATGTGGAAGATTTAACCAAACAGATGAACACTTAAACTATGCAGAAAGATATGCAAGAGAGTCAATTCATGTTAAAGGCACCATGTAGTATTGTTATATCAAATTATGAACAACCTTATTAATGCTTTTTGTAACAATTCACTTCAACTTTACTCAATGCAGACTTTAACTTACTTTAAAGAAAGCTTTTAATGATCAAATTTGCACAATTAATTTGTATACAAACTTAAACAAATTGACATTAATCTTTTGAACAAACTTAAAGTATCAGAGCATTGATCAACTAAATGAGAACACTAACATGAAATAGAATGAGAGACAAAAATAAGATCACATAACACAAAGATTTCCTAAGTGGAAAAAACCTCTTGGGGTATGAAAAACCACTTACAAACTGATCCTTTTATTCATTTAAAAGAGAAACAAATTTTTTACAATGTGGAGCACCAACTTCATATTTGAATAAAAAATCTCATGACATTGCAACCTATTAGGACCTTATAACAACAATGAATATTTGCAGTCACAAAATCACAATAGGGTACAAACTAATATTCAATAATGCCCACTAAAATATTTGTAATTAAATTAGACATGTAAACAATATAACCTATCTTTTATCACTTTTTCAAAGTCAAAGATATCATTGTCAAACCCTTTCAAGATACTTTGTTTTACATCAAAACCCTCTCCTCACTCTTTTTACTTTAAAAACAAAATTACTTTAATAACAACGATAATCCTTGTTCTCAACCAATATTTCCACTACTGAGAAATGGCTTGCATTCATATATTTATAAAATAAAATAAATAGTTAAAATGGATTCCACAAGGAATAATTGAAGAGTCTTCACTTAATCATTTATGAACAAAGAAATCTTGATTATTGACAAAACATCTTCCTAAGCCAAACTCCTTAACAAATTAAACACAAAACCACATCATTAAACTCCTCAAAACCCACATTAACAAAAAATTGGAAACCAAAAATAATGGAAGAAACTAAATGAGTAACTAATCCAACATTGTGTTACCTGATTCATAGAGGATAAAAACCAAAAACTAACCAAAGAACTCGTTTAACCATAACTACCCAACTGCATACTTCATTGACTGGTGCACCATTCTTTCTCACTTCCTTTATACTGTAAATCCAGCTCTTCACACTTTTTTGAAACTCAAACTAACAATTTTCAATGTCAACTAACCAAAGAAATAGGTCTGCAATATTCCAATGGTGGCAGCAATTTAGGGTTTCAAACCCTAAGAACAAAAGACTTCGCCCAGCTTTCCTTTCTTAAAGTATTCAAATGCCAAATAAACTTTGAATTTTGAAAGACTAATGATTTAACAAAACATCATAATGTATTTGAAGTCCATAGTCAAACATTTTACCATGGAGGTCATCAACATAATCACCTCTAAATATTGCATATAAACTGTTGACATATCGTCTTCATAATGCTCTTTGATCGACAAATCATCAAGTGCAAATGCCACATAAGAATCAAAGAACTCGTTGTCTCAAAAATAATCAAGTGAAACACAATAAGCCCAATACAAAGTTACTTTAACCATTGTTGCCAATGTCATATCCGATGACCTTTTTATAAAGACTTAAATTAATGAATAAGGCCAGCAGCCATATATTGTATGACTCCAAACTTTAATCAAGGCTGATACTAATAAAAATTCATATGAACTATATGTCATATGGTAAGCAGGTGATCCCACAATAGTGGTTTACAATTTTTGGCCAAACTGGACACTGATTTTTTTTTTTAACTAAATCTTCACATCCGGGCACCTATAGCGATTAAACCGTGAAGAATTTGAAGACGATGCAAACTAGAGTCTTGTCACATTTTGTCTGTAGATTCTAAAAATATTTTTTTCAATTTTTTTGGAATTAGATTTCACTTTTTTTTCCATCTCCCACGAAAATTGGTTTTTTTCAAAAAATAACATTTTTAAAAAGTGACGCACACCGTATAACGTATAACTTTTTTTCCTTGAAAGATAAAATTCCAATTCTTTGAAATTTAGATTTGTAACTCTGATATCTAGTGCTTCCACTTGGTTAAATAGTTTATTGAATATTTTTTCTTTAATCAAGTTTCAAAGTCAAATCAATTACAATTTAGACATAACATGACCGTATAACGCATAACTTTTACTGTATGTATCAAAATTATTCTTTTTTTTGGTTGGATCAAGGACTCCAATATATGGTGCACTCATTTTTTTAATTTTATTTTTTATAACCTTCTATTTTTCCACTTGTGCAAAACAAAGAGTTTTGTTTTTGGTGAAAAACCTATATTTAATAAAACTTAAAAAATAGATAGATAATAAAATCAAAACATATTAAAATTATATTCGTTGGATAGCTCGTTTTGAGGGGAACCTAATACTAGTTTGGTTTCTGAGATCTCCTCCATTTTCATTCTCAAATCGAGCTTCGAAGTGAAAAATTCTTAGTAATTTTGGTGCCTCGGGGGGTGAGGGTGAAAAAATGTGGGTTCAGTCGAACAAAAAAATAATGTTTGGTCGAAGAGGGGTTCGACCAAACCCATTCAACATAGAATAAAAAAATTGATTTAAATTGGGTTCAACTGAACATTCTAAAGATGTTCGGTCGAACCCCTTCTTTTAAAAATTAATTTTTAATATTAATATAAATATTAATTATATTCTTTTTAAGTTATGACTTGAAAGAAAGATATGGAGGGAGTGGGGGTAGGCTGCAGGGCTTAAATTTGATAGTCATATGACCGTATTTAGAGATTTTTTTCCGTAGAATACAATCAAAATTTTAAGACTTAGATTGTATCAGATAAAAGGAGATATTTTGGATAGACTGTCAAAATTTATATATAATTATAATGATATATATGTTTGATTTATATATAATTTTACATACACTAAGGTATATCATAATGTTTTAAGGACACTCTTGAATAGATAACCGTCATTAAAAAATTTCTTGACAGGAAAAGTTGACCATCAAATTTAATCCTTGGTATGAGGGAGATACTTCAGAGAGAGAGAGGGGGGAGTGGGAGAGAGATAAAGGGTAGGGGGTGTACAATGGTTTAGGGTTTAAGGGTTAAGGGTAGAGGGGAGAGGGGGAGAGGGTGTAGGAGGGAGAGACTTGAGAGAGAGAGAGGGGGGAGTGGTAGAGAGATAAAGGGTAGGGGGTGTACAAGGGTTAAGGGTAGAGGGGAGAGAGGGAGAGGGGGGGAGGAAGAAACTTGATAGAGAGAGGGGGGGAGTAGGAGAGAGATAAAGGGTAGGGGGTGTACAATGGTTTAAGGTTTAAGGGTTAAGGGTAGAGAGGAGAGAGGGAGAGGGGGTAGGAGGGAGAGACTTGAGAGAGAGAGGGGGTAGTCAAAGAGAGATAAAAGGTAGGGTTTAAGGGTTGAGTGTAGAGGAGTTCGAGAGGGAGAGTGGGTAGGAGGGAGAGACTTGAGAGAGAGAGGGGGGAGGAGTGGGAGAGAGATAGAGGGTAGGGAGTAGA
>VDFB02089241.1:0-34866 GCA_007258455.2 Sequoia sempervirens | reverse complement strand
TCTTACTCATTTTCACTTGGAGCATCATTATGCTACCAAAAATTTTAGTGAGTACACATCTTATTGACAATCATGGGAAAATCTACTCAACAAGAGGCTTGCTATGCTTGTTTGAGCTTTCTTAGCCTAATCTTGAGTGTTGTTTTTTTCTTTTTTTGGTTTTTATTAGTTAAATCATTCACTTTAAGCATAAATTAACTGCACACGTTTTTGGCACGCTCAGTGGGAGCCACGTCATAGGTTTGCTAACATTTTTTTGCAAGTGTTTTAAATCTTTGTAGTTGTAGGTTTTTCCTTTAGAGGTGGATTTGTTGCACGAGTGGATATGCCATCTTTAGGGGTGGATGTGCTTCAACTTAGACCCTTCTAGATCATCATAAGCTACAAGGGTGGATCTGTTGCTACATAAGTGGCTTCGCTCATGCAGGGGTGACTCCATTAAGAGGCATCTTTGTCATCTTTAGGGGTGACTATGCTATATTCTTGGGTGGTTATGTTATGTACATCAGTGACAACATAAGGTGTAAAAATCCCACTTGAGGTGAATTTTTTTAACATCTCTTTATTATGTCTTTCAGAAATAATTCTTTGGGGGCTTCACCCCCAAACCCCTTTCGCAGGGGATTATGTTCATCCCCTCATGCCCCCTATCGTTGGGGTAGGTATTCCAACCCCCTATGGATTAACACTCATTTTATTTTTATTGTTTTTTGTATCTAATCATTTTCTTGTGTAGCTTGATATCACTTATCCAAGACCAAAAATACACTACTAATATATCTTCTATAGATTCACAGTCAAAGAACTTTTTGTTATCACTAATTTAGGCACACTTCAGTTTCTAAAGGGTCAATTAACATTGTTTGTCATGTTTGGGATCATTTACTGATGTATGCTCTCCCCTTGCACCATTTGGTGAGCATGGGGATTAAAAATCACAAATCAATCCAAGTCCTTTGTTGTGTCACCTAGGTGTGCTAGTTTGCATGTATGTTCTCTCCTTGTGCTACATGTGAGCCTAGAGATCAGGAATGCCTATAATATCCTTCCCTTTAGGAGGCTTTCTTGGGGATTTCATCACCCCAAGGGATGACCTCAACCACGTGAACTAGCGGGGTATACAAGGGGAAAACAAAAATTATACCTCAATCTAGTCACATCGTGTTTAGTGAAGCTCTAATACTCTAGTGATTCTGAGAACTAGGAGAGTAGGGTTGGTTTGAATGACTTGAATGATGTTCCCAACCCAGACTTGTGATGAGATAGTGTTCATGAATGTACCTCATGTACCCTCCTGGTTTTTAGAGGATGTACTAGATCACCTGTATTAGCCTAGCTTAAGACTTTTGGTCATTGCTTAGTGTGGTGCAGGGTATAAGCTACTCACCATGTATCTCCCTAAGTAGAGGTAGGAGCTCTTTGGGAAAGGTCTCAAGACCCCCAAATAAATAGAAAAGGTGAGCCCTTGTGCCATTATATCCCCATCTACCGACTCTTGACTGAGTGGTGCCTCACACCAATCTTGAGATATTAGCCTCATGACTAGTGGTCCTACATTAAGTTAACACACCTACTTGACTAATCTAGAGGTTTGTGCTTTTTAGCTTTTCTTTTTATACTTAATAGTGCATATCTTTAATTCATCCCATCATCATCCATCTTATGTCTATCTTCTTATAGTCTTTAGTCCTTTTATCAATCGTTGTCTAGTCATCCTTGGGTGATCCTGCTTTCTTCTTGGGCAGATCATCCTTAGTCATCCTCCCATCATCCCTAGATAGGTGATCTCGCATTGTCCTTAGGCGGATACATCCCTACATAGGTGGATCCACTATGTTCATTGGTGATTACACTCTTCTAGTCTATTCAACAGTCATCCTTGGGAAGATACATGCTGTCCATAGGTGACTTTGTGTTGTTCATAGGCGGATCAAGTTTTTCACTAGTCATCCATCACTAGTACATAAACAACAATATATGACTAAATAAACTACTAAAAATTGCATATAAATGACTAATTTTAGTCACGTGACTATTAGTGGTTTATTTGTAGTCATTTATAACACCACTAAATTTATGACTAAACTATTTTAGTCATTTATTTAGTCATTGATCTGGTCATTGATTTGGTCATTGATTTAGTCATTGATTTAGTCGTTAATTTAGTCATTTATTTAGTCATATATTTAGTCATTAATTTAGTCATTGATTGTTGTTAACTAGTCATTTATTTAGTCATATATTTAGTCATTAATTTAGTCATATATTTAGTCATTAATTTAGTCATTACTTTAATCATATATTTAGTCATTAATTTAGACATATATTTAGTCATTACTTTAGTTGTATATTTAGTCATTAATTTAGTCATATATTTAGTCATTAATTTAGTCATTACTTTAGTCATATATTTAGTCATTTTTATTTACTGGTTTCCATTAATTGGTAATAAATATAGTCATGAAATGAATAATTTATTAAATACCATAAATTTTATAATGCAAAACTAACATAATATTAAACTTGAATCAAAACATAAAAGCAAATAAAAATATTACATATATGAATAAGGTACAACATGCTAGAATTAAAAGATTGATTCAACATCATGATAAATAAAGGTAATCTGCAAAAAAAATTTAATGCAATATATATATATATATATCAAGTTACAAGATGTCAAAGTTGTCTAAGAGTATTTATGTAAATATAACGAAAAATGTCAAAGTTGTCTAAGATTTTCCAACTCTTTCAAATACACCATGATAATTAAGATCCCTAAACAACACATTCAAAATACTGCATAAAGCAATGAGCCAAGATGTCTAACAACTAGCACACGATAAACATGTTCAACTATGTCATTTTTTGCAAATATTTTAGTGGCCACTTGTTGTGCCCTCGGCACACACGCCCCGTTTCGAACGGGGACCCTCTTTTCTTTTGCCTTGTCGGGTCGTTTTTGTCGCCACTTCGTTTTGCATGCCTCATTTTTTGGTGCCCCGGATGGTCAATGTTGCTTCCAAGTCTCACCATAAGTTGACCGTACCTTCCCCTTTTAATTTTGTCAGGTTCTGGTGCTTCGCGGAGTCTCTTTGGCAGTTTGACCCTGCCAATGGCTCCGGGCCCTATCGGGCCCGACCATTCGAGTTTCCTTTGCCGAGTTTCCCCGTTGCACCCGCCATTCCAAACGATGCTTGGCTTGCATCTTCTCTGACCTCGGGGTCCGGACCCCAGTTCGCCGTCTGCTAAAATCCATGGAAATCTTGATGGCTTTCTGACCCTTCGGGCCCGGAACTCTGGAGTTCCGCTCCCGGGGTTCCGTGAGTATTTTGTTGTTCCTCACGGTGAACCTCTGGCGGAGTTCCGCCTTTCAGACCCTGACCTACCCTTTGCCACCGGTGAATATCCAAGAGGAACCTATCAAATGGTCGCCGGACCCCGAGTCTCCCGTCGCCGTCGGTGAATTCAAATTCACCAACTTCCTTGCCTCGCCGTACCTACATTTAGTGAGGCCATTAATGGCAATTGGGGTATAAATAGATGGTTCATTCCTGTCATTCTCACTTGACAGAGCTGCAGAGAGTGATTAGGGAACTTGCTAGAGGAGCCCACCATCTTTGAGACCTTCACGCTCATCACTCTCACCATCATCTCATCGATCGTAAGTGGATCCCACACCTCCCTGCATTGAGTGTTCGAGGTAGGTCCTCTGTTCGCCCTCCTGAACATTGTTTTCATGATTTCTAGGGGTTAAAACTAACAATAACCATCAAAAAAACATGTGAAGGATAAAATACGGCACAACGAACAAAACCCATGTCCTCGAAAGTTGAGTAAACCAACACAACATCCTCTTGACCAATTTGGAGCTTTATCTCTGCATGACTGTTCCTCGTAGGGGCATTCGTGGCCCTCAGGCCCGGACACTCCCCTTGTCGGTGGTGACTTAGCAAAATAGATGACTAAACAGCTTTTGGGGTCTCTCGGGCCCGGGTATCCAGGATTTTGCTCCCGGGATTCTTCACCTCGTCCTCCGTCGGGGAGACATTCATCTCTCGCCGAAGGCTCCCTCTCTCGGCATAACTTCGCCCATTCGGCGAGACCTCTCCCTGACTTAGAATCCTACACCGAGGGCTCCCTCTGCACTGCCCTAAGACCCATCATCTTCGGCAAGACATTATGCCTTCGCCAGGACATTGCGACGATATCATTTTCTTTTGGCGAGTGAATGACATCCTTTCACCGCCCAGGTCCCAGGCTTCCTTTCTCTGTTTGGAAAATTCTATTGAACCTTGAACGACCTTGACCATATCGGGCTCCACCCTCCGGAGCTCTGTCCCACGATCGTTGTTTCAAAAGAAATCCTCCCCTGCCTTCTATCCATTGGGCTCCGGCTTTCCCATTGGCACAAACACAAGATGAGAAATCTGACGGCCGATGCCGGCTCCGGGCCCGGTCCGCATCTTGACAGTCAGCAGGACATTTGAATGCCGGCGAGACCTTTCTCTGAGACGGATTTTCACAATGACTGAAACTTCTAGTTGCTAAGACTAAAGAAGACTCTTATTGAGATGCATAATCCACTTTACCTGCTTCGCTATAGCTTTCGGATATCAAGGAGACCCTATGTCGATCATACAATGTTTCACCGAGGGCACCCACTTATTCACATGTCGCTATAACAACCCCATTATCATGCCGACAGGGTGACTTCATCCTTCCATTCGGTGAGACCCCAAGCACCTCTCCAAGACTATACACCGAAACAAATAAGCTACACCGAGCAGTTATGTTTTGTTCTATTCACTTTTGCCAAGACATTTTGGCTTTCTTACCGACAGAGACCTCATCATGATATCGGCGAGACATAATGATGTCGGGGAAACCTCGTGTAGAGTGCTCTTGTTTCATCGAAAGCCACCCCGAGCTAGCCCTTTGTTCGCCAAGAGAAAGCAGATCTCACATCGAAAGCCATTGTTACCTGTCGACAAGACCTGACCTTTTCGTTATGACCTCTTGCCGCAAACTCATGCTTGGCTGAAATGAAACCCGAATGTCATTTGGCAGGACACCACAAACCTTATGTCGATAGTATCCACCATAGTCTCACCAGAAGTATCTTCAAAGAGAATCCATGTGTAAGGTCGGCGAGACCGAAGGTCTCTCGCTAAGACCTTACAACTATAGTAATGACTTCCCCCGATATGCATCCCTTACATGCTGGTCGGCATGATGAAATGAAATAGCCATGACAATTGCTAATAACCCAACTCTCACCGAGGACCGATATGCACAAGTCGGGGAGACGAACTGAGTTTGATAAGACACAGCCCCGACAATGAAACCTCTGCCGATAGGTGAATGCATAAGACTTGTGATCGTCGAGACATCAAGGGACTTATGCCGATAAACCTATAGCATGCAAATGTTAGAATAAAACATGGGTGTCGAGAGGATAGTCATGGACCTATGCCGATATGGACCCAGACATGAAAATGCATAACTCGATTGATTCAATGGGGCAATATAGCAAATTACAGATGAAATATGCATACGGTAGAACCAAGTCACCCATGCTCGGTGTCCGTCCGACTTCTGAGCTCTACCATCTAGGAGTCCTTTCCTCATCCACCGTTCTGAGGGGAAAATCTTGCCCGCCCCTCTGAGCTCCGGGCTCCGCCCTTCCTATCGCCGTAGGACTAAAAATGAAATCGAATGGCGAACCCTTGTGTCGAGTCCGATCTTGCTTTGAGTTGTCGGTGAGACATTCATCTCTCGCTAGGACCTCACCCTGTAGCGGAGACCTTACGCTGACTTGCCTTCCCCTATGATGGCCGACACTCGCACCGGACCTCGACTGCCGGGCCGCCCCCTCCGGACTCCCGCCTAGCAATAGCAGTTCCAAACAGCAGGGGATGAGCGGCTTCCCGATGCCTCCGACCCAGGCCCTTCAGTAAATTACAATCTTCTAACTGCCCTGTAGCCCTCTTAACCCCGGACCCCAGAGTTTCATCTCCAGACTTCCATTTTTGATCTATCATCCCAAACGGCTATCTCCTGACGACTTTCTGACCTCTTACCTCTGAGTGCTCCTAAACTGATCCAAATGGGCCCAATTCAAAATTTGAGTTCGACCCACGTGCTTAATCTTCATATTCTTCATTGCAAACCTTTTAAGTTATCAGATTCAATTAGGGAGAATCAACGGGAGCCCTCCCCCATATTTGCCTTTCCAAAACGACATTCCTGCCAGGGAAGTCCGGCCTTCCGGGCCCAAACTGTCCAAATGCCCTCAATCAAAAGATCGATGACATCGAGAGATAAAGTATCATGTTATGCTTGATAAATTATTTAAAATGGATTTCATCTTTGGGATTTCAACTAACATAAATGTTTTCATGATCAATTGCACTCACTACACTTTTGCTTGCAGAATATATTGAATCAGGTGCGAGACCTTCGGGAGCAGCCGTTGAAAAGGACAAAGGGAAAAATTTAGGCAAGACTCCTCGAGGAAAAGAAGACAAGGAACAAATGAAATACCAATTCCAGCATGAGCCACTCCACTCAAAGGTTACCATGGATTGGAAGGAGATCACGGATACTAACATCGGCCATGTCAATATTGACGAATTCACACAAACGGTCAGGGTTAATCCAACGACCAAGAATGCAAGATTGATAAGGCAAAGCAGAATCGCAAAGGCTGCAGGATTCCCTCCATCCCTCGTGGCCCCTGAATTAGTCATGGCTTGTCGGGAGGCGTATCAGCCCGACACAAGGACAATTATTGATAGAGATGGCAACATTCTTGCCGACATGTCACTTGAAGGAATCACAAAAAATTTCCATATGCCCACTTTTAAAGAGATGGAAGTCCCCACCATAGAAGAATTCCGGGCAACATGAGATGACAATCCGGCAGGCTGTAGAAGGTCAATAAATCAACATTGGCTTAAAGAAAAGCAGGGCATTGCTGCGAAGGTTCCTCAGGAACTCTTCCGCAGTGACTTTCATGAAGATTACCATGACTTGGTCACGATGCTAAGCAGGATCATGGGCCTCTCTATGGCCGCCTTCTTTAAGGAATGGATGGTGTACTTTGTCGAGCAGATCCTTCGGGGGAATGAGGACGTCACCACAAAGACTTCATTCTACTGGGGAGGAATCATAAGCAACTGCTTCCATGAGTAGTTCGTCGATGTAAAGAAGAGCTCCAAGTTCTATATGACTTCCTACCTCATCTATTCCTTGGCAGATCAGAGACAGTACAACGGGTTGTTTGTGGCACCCGATCAGGAGCAAGGGCGAAGACTTAAGGCCTATGATAGGTACCCATAGCTCTAGTACAAAAACTTCAAGAGGGAGTATTGCAGAGTAAATGACGCCTTCATCGGCCATATTATTAGAATGATTGCTAGAGATTTCAAAAGGAGGGTCTCCCACAGTGCCAGGGCATTTTTGAAGCAGTATGCCTTCCTCTTCATTCAATACCCAAAGTTCACATACATCCATGCCCAGGGCTTTACTAAAAGACCAAACAGGTTGCCTCGATACCCCAATGACCAAATCATCCTAATGGAGCTTTCTTGGCAGCTCCAACACATATTGGTGATCTTTAGTAACAAACACATAGCAGGGATCTCCTATCCCATGACTCTTGGCCAGGGCATGTATAGACTGCAAACTTCCCAGTGTGTTGGTAACTCCGAGAAGGAACTAAAAGATTACCATTTTCACCTACACACTGCACGCCCACAGATAGACCCATATGGCCACATAAGAAAGGTAATAGGGCTGGGATTTGCTTATCTCCACCACATCAAGGATTTCTGGGTAGACTGCCAAGATGATAAGGAGGTATGGGCAAGGCATTATATGTGCATGACTGCGTATTTCATAAGAAAGGTCCAGCCTTTCCCCATACCGGACCAAGTCGAGGAAGATGAGAGCACCCTAATGCACCCCAGGTACCCTGCAGTCGCCAATTTGGCAATACCGACAATTGACTGGGACGAGTATGAGGTCGATGACCTCGACATTATAACTAAGCCAATCTTGGCCCACACCAAAGAATGGGTCGATGTGCCAGTAGCTCAATTAAAGCAGGAAGGAGTAATTTTAACTTATGAAGGGCTGAAAAGTGAGCCAAGTGCCACAGAGGATGCTGCTGTTGCTGCTTCGACCGGCAGGACCTCTAGGTCTTTGTCGGTCACCAGATCCAAGAAGAGGAAAGAGATAGAAACGGAACAATGTTTCAACCCCAAGGTCTATGCAAGGAAAGAAGCGGGGGGTTCACCCTCCAAAAGGCTCAAATGAACGGGGGGCACCGCAGAACAACCCTCAACCCAAGAGGAGGAATCAGAGACCTACGAATCGGTGGAACTCTTGTAGAAAATACTCCACACCTATCTCGTTTTTTACTACACTCTAGCTATCAGTCACCACGTCCAAGCCGGTGGTGGACATCTCATCCATCTTGCTCACCTTCGGGCCAGAGTGCGTGATAATTGTGTGACTCTTCTTATAAATTACTTCTCCCCTTCACTCCCACTTCCATGTCGCGACCCATCGCTCCTTTGGCAATAGTAGCAGCTATTCCACTTCCATCATGCACGATGTACTCTCGAGACATATACGGAATCTTACAGGCTCTCTCCCGATCCTAATGGATCCCTCTTCAAGCATCCCCTTGCAAGTCCTTGCTACTGTAGTATGCTGGCGCCGGCAAGGGCCACACTAACTATGGAAGCCACCATGTGCTAATCTCTGGAGTGGGAGGAATGAGGCGGGAGGCCCAGCAGACCCCTGGGAGGCCAATGAATACCTGAGCACACAGGTACGAGCACCAGTACCGCCGAGCGGGGTGGCTGTGAGAAGCGGGCTCTTGCGGAGTGGGATGAGGAAGATAGCACTGGTGTTAAGGTAATCATGCAAACCTTTGACGGTGATCTTGAGGAAGAGCTGGCCCAATAGCTGAAGGACATCGAGGTGCGAGCAGAAAGGTCACCCCGTGACGAAGAAAGACAGCCACCAGAAGATAGTCGAAGAGAAGATTTACCTAAAAATGGAACCCAAGTTGTCAAGGGCCTAGAGGTCGAGCAATCCAAGGAACCTGTGCACGAAGTTGAGCATGCTGAGGAAAAGAAATAAGAGGAGGTCGTAGGAAAAGAGAGTCCCGTGCAGCAACTGTCTACCAGGCTTCCTATCAAGCACCTCGTGTTCGTCCAAGACTCTGACAAAGAAGAAGGGGATGCAACCAAAAGGGGAGGGAAGGCCTCAAAAGATAAAGAAACAGAGGCTTTGATCGAGAGAGGCGAGGGTGATCATGGATCACCTAAGGGTAAGTCCGCCGTGCCAGAGTGGTTAGAAAAATAGCTTGAGAGAAGAACTCCCGTACTAAAGGACCCAAGGGAAAAAATAGAAGCCATCTTAGCCTGAGCTTAGATTACAACGAAGAAGGAAAAGAAACTTAAGATCCGATCCAAGGTAACGATGGATGTTTCTAGGTCTCGAATTGTGCAAATAGCCACACCCGTGGTAGGTCAGGAAGGGATGACTTATAGCATCTCCACCCTGAATCTAGGAACCGCCACCAGAGAACAGAAGGTGGGGCACCTTGAAGAGTCGGTGGCCACAGTGGTACACTTGATAAGGCAGGACAAGATCTCAAAGGATGAGCTAAAGGCAGAGGTGGTAGCTTTAACAAATTACATCCAACAGTGGTCATCAGTGGATGACCTACCTACCACATCCAAAGCCACACCCCAGCTGCTATCCAAAGAGCAGATTGATAAGATGGAAAGGAGAAAGAACTTGGAGAATATGACGAAGGGTTGGTTCTGACAGGTCTTGTGTGTCAGAGACATGGGAATTACCTGGGCTGTTCAGATAGCCAACAAGTTCTTGGACCTGCAGCAATCCTTGTAGGGCATCAAGAAGCTATGCATTGACTTCCCCACCGCATACGACTCCACCTTTCCAAAGATCAAAGCTATCCTTCAATTGTCAGAAGCCACATGGGAAGAGGAGCTTGCGTTTAAGAAGGACAATCACTGGCTGATGGATGTATGATAGCGAGACTTTGGCAATAGGAAGGAAAGGTTGGAGCAAATAATGAGCAAAGTGGATCCGAATATAGAATGGATAAAGGAAATTAGGGAAGAATGTGCTCGTTATCTCAAGATGATGATAGAATATGATATGCCCGTAGTATAGATGGATCCAGAAAAGGTGAAGCCCTACTTCTAAAAGAAGATGGAGGATGGGATGTCTAGTGAGATCACGGTGGAATTCATGAGATTTGCTGCCCATGCCTTCGATCAATCAGAGCTATTCCAGGACCAGGGCGCAAAGTATGATGAGGATTGGAAGAGGTTGGAAGATAACGCAAAGGAGTGGAGCTACCAAGTGCTAAGGTATGAGATTATTGAAGTGGACAAGCTCCGAGTGGTCATCCTCAAGTTCATAGAATATGCAGCATCCAAGAAGTAGGAGGACAATCCTGCTGATAATGAAGAGCTCCCTAAAGAGTAGCTACAGTAAAACAACAATCAACTAAAGGACAAATGTGCTACAGTGCCATCAATAGAGGACAAAGTAGGGAAAATGAAAAAATGTAATTTTAAATTGTGATATATTGGGGGTGGGTGAAACCCTATTTTACAATGAATCTTAGCCACACAATGAGAATTAATCTTGGCAATTCATTTGACTTTTTGGGCACTATAAATAGAGCTCTCCTCTCATTTGCAAAGGGAGTTGAGTTGTTGTAAAGACATGCTGCAAAAATTTATAAGGAGAAGATATTGATGGTGTATTTTCTGAGTTTCTTACATGTTGCTTGATTCAATCTCCATTGTTAGATGTTTAACTTAGGTTTTATTACTGTTCTAGTTAACTATTTTCTTACTTTGGTAGATCTTAGGAATGTTGTCCTGTGATCATAAAAATTTCTGCTGTGTTGATGGCTTCTTAGTCCATACTTTTTGCTGTTTACTGATAGTAGATAGCTATGTAAAGTTAGTATGGGCTTGAATTCAAAGCTGCTCCAAAATTTTTATCTTTGTTCATGCATGCACATGGTGAATGAAAGACAAAACATTTAAAAACCTTAGAAGATAGCACAAGTTCCACGATACTGCAAGATTTCTGGTTAAGTGGAATATTGTTTCAGGAAGCTGTCCATTGTAGGAACTCCATCATCACTGTTCACAATTAGTTGCAGGTCTAGGAACTCTCTCTCTCCCCTGCCCTTTTTCTTTTTTTTATGAGTGACCTATGCTAAGGTTCATTGCACATTGTAAAGCTAAATCCAATAAGAAAATGGAGTTAAAGATTGCTGTTTGAACCTACAACAAAAACACAGTAACTTGTCCATCTTAAGAACCCCATTTGTAGATCCAACTTCCCTTGCTTTGTGATCCATCTGTAAGTCTGCCTTGTGATTCTAGCAAATCACATCAAACAACTGAGATATTCCAAGCATAGTCAAGACCTGACATTAGAGACTTTGGGATAGTGTTCTGCAATTTGATTGTGGAATATTTTCTTTCAAGAGAGGTAGTGCATCTACGCACTGCCTGTGTTGAGAGGTGCATAAAAACACATCAATAGAACTGGCACTAGAAAGAGGGCTACATGTCGAAACACAAAGCTAAAGGTTAAAATTGAAGCTGGATCAAATTGGATCGTTCTCCCCATAATCATTTGAAAGAGTTCTACGATCAACACCAAACAAGGGAGAATTTAAGGATTTGCAGCCTCCTACAAGGGCGAAACAAGTTAAAGGAAGTAGTGCTATTTCTTCCTTTTCCTCTATTCCATCCACTTCCATTCCACATTTACCCTCATTCAGCTGGCCTTCGTCTTCCATCCAACCATCTGAAACTGCATTTTCACCTCCTATCTCCTACAGTCAGGGGATTGCTTCTCTCCCGGCCCTTCCAGCCCAAGGCACAATCCAAATAGCCGTAGCTCAAGTGTAGTCCCAGACTGTTGTTCCAGTGCAGGCACAAATCCAACTTGTTTTTTTTCAACAGAAAATACCACCTCCACCTCCTGTCATGGCCTGGTTAGCACATAACCCTTCGCCGATTCATTTCACTGCTTACCATGATATGCCCAAGAATCTAGAAGGATTTTGTTCAAAGTTATATCCTCATGACCCACAAAGAACAGTTGAGGAACACATCAAAATATTTGAGATAGCAATCACTGAGATGCAAGTCGACCATGAGGATGTTGCATGCTACCTTTTTCCGCATTCGTTGGGAGAAGAAGCCTTTTATTGGTGCATTAATCTGCTGAGGGGATCCGTTACTTCATGGAATCTAATGAAAGATGCCTTCCTACAGAAATACAAGATCCCCATCAGTCCTTCAGAACTCTATCAGCAGTTTATGTCCATCCGGAGAGAAATAAATGAACCTATTGGATTCTTCAATGACTGCTTTCATCGTGCCTTTACAAGGCTCTAGGACCAGTACCTCCATAATGATACTGCAGCTCTCCCGGTCTACTATGTGGCGTTGGACAACCTCACATCGGCTTTGGTGAAAAGGATGCGCCCACCACTCACTACCCTGGTGACCGCCTATACAAAAGCTGTTATCGCCAGTGTAGATTTGGGGCAGAATATCTATGGGCCACTGCCTTCTTTGGGGCCGATAGCTAACCTGATGCAGATTCAAGGACTGAATCAGATATTCGCTCATCAAACCCCTCTTATGAACCAAATGCCTCAGCTGCCCATCGTCCCACATCTGGGGCAACCACTAAATTATGCGCCTCCCTTGCCTTCATATTTGTAGCCTCAGCCACAACATAGCCATGCTCAAGTCAACCAACAATAACAGGTGTATTCACAGTAGCCCCAGGTGCCATTGTATCTACTAGGGCCAGAATTCCCTCTAGTGCATCATAATCAGCCGGTAGCCCCACCCGCGCTCCTCCAAAACCCGGCGCCGCAGCCGAGTAACACGACTGAGAAAGACAAGTTAGAGGAACTGACAGAGATGATAAAGAAAATGTCTATAGAAATGACACACCTGAAAAATTAGAATAATCAGTTATAGGCCTCCCAGTATAATTTCTAGGCCAATCTTAACCGGGATAACCGAGACAATAGGGACAGCAGGGATAACTGAGAAGCAAGTACTTCCTCCAGGTAGAAATATGATAGGGGCAAAACGCCAATAAAAATTTAGAAAGGAGACTTCAGAGGCAGAATCACACATGGAACACTAGGCCCAATAACGGAGGTGTCCCTACACCTTTCAACCAACCGGAAAGCAACAAAAAATTGACCAGTGGAGTGTACCTTGCCAAGGCAGCCTTGTCCGGATGGTGCTGGATTCATAAAACTAGCAGACATTCCAAGTTGGATTGCCCCAAATTCTAGATAGCTGCTGAAATATTCCAGGTAGAAGTGCAGAATGCAGTAGACAATGCTGGCTATAGGGACATCGTCCCATCTGAGCCGTATGATTCCTCCTATCTCATGGTGAATCAAGCGTCGTTTTCGTGGGGCGATCGCAATGAGCCCAAGGTCGAGCCTGCTCCTGTTGAGGGCGAAGAAGTACAAGAGGTAAGTAACAAGTAAACTTTGGCTCAACTCTTTGATTCAGTAGATAATGGTCCAATAGATGAAGATAAGTCATTTGTAGATGAGGTCCACATGTTCCATCAAAGGTCAACTCCCTACTTCCTTAGGAATAAGCAGGTGGGTGGACCTTTTACAACCTCTACTCCACCAAAAAATTTCGCCACCTCGCCCGATCCTAATGCTAGTAACAATCCTGGACTTCCTCATATACCTACCCAATACCTCAGCAAGAATGGGTCTCAAAACCAGTCACAAAATCATACTCAAGGGTAATCCCAAAATCAGTCTAGTCAAATGAAAGTCCAACCTCCTAGCTCTGCAATAGGTCAAACTTTTAGTTCGAAAATTGAGTAAATGGGTGAATATGTGGCAGAAGAGTTCAAAAGGGTAAAAATTAGTTTGTCAGCCTTTGAATTACTCAAAGTCCCTGCTGTAAGGCATGCCTTCTTTAGGGTCCTTAATGGAACCTCATCTTCTAGTACAATGTAAGAAACACTAGCTAAGAGGGTTACCTTTGAAGAGCCTAGGCAAGAACCGGAGATGCAGCAAAGTACTGGGAAAGGGAAGGATGTTCCCGTAAATCAGTCTGCAAGTAAACAAATGGAAAATGAACCAGAGAAAAGTAATAGGTAGTTTTCCAAGGACCAACCGTTTAGGCAGATTAGGGATAAAGGCAGTGATAAGAACAAGGGTCAAGTGGCTCACGTGGATATGCCTATGGGCATCTTCCAAGGGAGATTGGAAACTCCCCCTTTTTTGACTGCCATTAGGATCTTTGGGAAGAACCTGCATAACTGCTTACTCGACTCAGGAACATCTGCCAATGTCATGCCCTTGGCAGTATGCAAAGCTCTTGGCATCACCCTCACACCTTCAAGAAGAAAAGTGACTCAGCTGGACAAAACGAAGATCAACATTGTGGGAGAAATAAATCGGATCCTGATGCAAATTGTTATAGACCCAAGAGTACAACAAGTCATTGATATCCAAGTGGTAGACATTCCAGATGCATATGGGATCATCTTAGGAAGGGAATTCACCAAGGCGCTAAATGGATATACTGCCACAGACCTTTCCCATATGTGGCTATCGTGGAAGGGGTTGCCAAACCAAATCCATATCGACTGCGAACCCCGTATGAAATACATGATCACAGAGTACAATAATCTCAACGAAGTGCTCTTTGCCAAGACCAACCTAGGAAACTATCGTCCCTTCATCTACCAAAATGAGGTTGAGCTTAAGGAAGAATACGCCGCTGAAGTACTCCTGGTGTTATGCAGTCCTCTGACCGATTGTATTCAAGTGCCTCCAAGTGCGGAAAGGCTGGTAGAATTAGATGACAAGCCTAATGAAGACAACAACTAGGGATTACTCACTGATTTCCAGGGGTTCATGAAAAAGTTTGTTAGAGATCAACTCAGCTTGGGTGCCCGAATGAATTTCTGGGACCTCTTGTTGCCAAATTGGTGCAGGATTCACAATGCTACCCACTCCGAGTTTGACTGTTGCTTATGTCAAACGGTAGTTGAACATGTTAAAAAATCAGCTACTCCTCGGATGGGAACACCAAAAGAAGTACCGGCGGAACCACTAGCAACACCGCGCCCCGATCTAGGAAATTCCCCTAGGCTCACAGAGCCAGTCACCCAGCTTAAAGGGAGCAGAAACTTAATCAGACCTAGAGATAAAGAACTTTCCACATTCTGGACACTCCAATTCGATGGATCCAAGTCCAAGCAAGGAGCTGGAGCTGGGTTCGAACTCATCAGTCCAACGGGTAAGACATTTCTTGTTGCCCATAGATTGTAGTTTTATTGCACCAATAATGTAGCAGAGTATGAGGCCTTGGTTCATGGCCTTCTCATGGCCTTCAAGAAAAATGTCAAAATGCTGCAAGTTTTCGAAGATTCTGAGCTTGTAGTTAAACAAGTTAGGAAGTTGTATTCCTGCCATGATAGGAGGATTGCCAACTATAGGCACAGGGTTTGGGATCTCTTGGATGGCTTAGATGCATTTAATATACAATTGATCCCTCATGCTCAGAATCATACAGTTGATGCTTTGGCTCAAGCGGCCAGCACTTTGCAACCCCTCTCTTTATCTGGGCTCAAGAAATTTACAGTTGAGCTGACCTCTACACCATCGATCCTAGATAATGTTACCCACTTGTAGGTCTTCAACGATGACAAACATATTCTCAAATTCATCACAAGTTCTGATGTCTTAGCGGCCCAAATAATTGATGAAGCTGATCTGCAGGAAGTCGAATTGGACATGGAGGGGGTTATTAACCTAAAAACCAATACAATTCCTAGGGGCATGGTTTAGTTGGAACATATATTTGACTTGGACCAGATCAAAGACCAGAACCAACAAACAAAAAAGGAAGCCATAAGCAACCAGTGCGATGCTCACAATCTTGGGACGACCGGGGAGATCAAGAATGTTTTTATTGGTAAGGTGTGCACGCCGGAGGAAAAGAAGGGAATTATTGATGCATTGTGGAAGTACAATGACATGGTGGCATGGAGCTATGAGGATTTAAAAACATATGACACTTCTGTCATTACGCACACCATCCCTCTCAAGACAGAAGTAAGGCCATTCTGCCAGCGACAATGTCTTATTAATGCCTTGTTGGAACCTGTCATTTACAAAGAGGTGCAAAAGTTTCTCTCAGCAAGGATTATTTTCCTAGTTAGGCATTCCACATGGGTGGCCAACTTGGTCCCAGTCAGAAAAAAGAATGGGGAGATTAGACTGTGTGTGGACTTCCACAATTTAAACCGAGCTTTGGAGAAGGATAATTATCCAATGCCTTCATTAGATGAGGTGTTGCAGATCATCAACGACTCCCAGATGATGTCTTTTTCTAGATGGGTACTCCGGATACAACCAGGTGATGGTACAATATGAGGATCATCACAAAACGATGTTCACCACTAAGTGGGGGACGTTCGCATACAGGAGAATGCCTTTTGGGCTCATCAACACCGGCGCCACCTTCCAACGCACCATGGATATCGCCTTCAAGGATCTAATTGGCAAGTGCATAATCATCTACATAGATGATTTGACTGTGTTTTCTAAAAAGCGAGGTGATCACGTCTTCGATTTATGTAAGGTGTTTCAGAGGTGCAGGGAGTTTGGGGTTTCCCTTAACCCCAAGAAGTGTCTTTTCGGTGTGACTGAAGGCAGATTGCTTAGAAATATCATTTTAGAATAGGGGATCTCCATAGACCCCGAACGCATCCAGTCATTGCTGAAAATCCCACCACTAGGCAGCAAGAAGGAATTAAAATCCTTCTTTGGAAAGATCAACTTCATCAAGAAATTCATTACAGGTTTCGCAGAGATTGTTAAACCTCTCAATTCTATGTTGAAATAGGATGTCAAAGTTGAGTGGACTCCCGATGCCAAACAAGCCTGCGAAGAAATTACACGGGCCATTACCGAGGCACCTGTGTTAGTTAGTCTGGATTATTTGAATCCTTTCTATATCTACTCGTTCGCTTAAGAGCATTCCTGTGCTAGCATCCTGACTCAGAAAGACAATGAAGGAAATGAACACCCCATCACCTTCATGAGTGCCCCCCTGAAGCACGCTGAATTACGATACCACAATGTAGAAAAGAAGGTGTATGCTCTCATCAGAGGAGTGAAGAAATTTCGGCACTACATCCTACGCAATAAGGTGTTTGCCATTGTCCCCAACCCTGCAGTAAAAATGTTGCTTATGCAAAATGAATTGGGTGAATGGAGAGCCAAATGGGTCACCCTACTCCAAGAACATGACATGGAGATCCAACCAATGAAGCTGGTGAGAGGACAAGCACTTACCCGCACAATTGCTGAAGCAGCAACATGGGCTAAACCCGAACTCATTGTGCAACAATACCAGCTTGAGGACGTCTCCCCGGGAGAATGGTACGAGAATGTTGTCTATTATTTGCTGAACTATAAGTGTCCGCTGCACCTACAGAGAGTCCAAAAGTGTGCCCTTAGATTGAAAAGTAACAACTACATGCTACAAGGTTCCATTCTCTACAAGAAGAATCATGAAGGCTTTACTTAAGGTGCCTAGGTAAAGAGGAAGCAGGCCAAGTCTTAAAAGAGTTCTATATCAAATTTGGCATGGGCCATGGTTTTGGTTCCTCTATGGTGCATCAGATATTGCAAGCAGGATATTATTGGCCAACTATCTTCAAAGATGCTCATTATCATGTTCGCTTATGTCACACATGCTAGACCGCTGCCACCAGGGTTAAAAGAATGTTGCTGTCCCACTGCACCCTGTGCTAGAGGTAAGGCCGTTCGCGCAATGGGGTCTCGATTTCATCGATCCGGTAAGCCCTCCATCGTCTGCGGGACATAGGTACATTCTTACCGCTACTAATTACTATACTAGATGGACGAAATCAATCGTATGTAAGCAATGCACAACTGAAGTAGTTACTAATTTTTTAAAAAGTTTTATTTTAAATCACTTTGGTTGTCCTTATGCTTTGGTATGTGACAATGGACCTACTTTCGCCTCATTAAAATTTTCTAGTTAGGCATTCGACTACAGGATCGCCCTTAAGTTTTCATCCAATTACTACCCCCAAGGTAATGGCCTCGCCGAGTCCACCAATAAAAACCTAATTACCATGATAAAAAAATTGCTAGATAAGAATCCTAAGAACTAGCATACCCAGCTCTGTTTCGCCCTTTGGGCTGATCGCACTCGCCATAAGGCTGCCCTTGGTGATTCCCCATTCCACCTTGTTTATGGCCTAGAACCCATACTTCCTATCCATCTGAAGATTCCTACTCTTCAGTTTATCAATGACTTTTATGAGGGAGGAGATTGTAGGGAAGCTCGGTTAGCTAAGCTTTTGCATTTAGAGGAAGTCTGAGACTGTGCAATAGAAAATTTTTCCAAACATCAGGGCGTAGTTAAGAGATGGTTCGACCGTCGAGCCAAGATTAAGGCCTTCAAAATTGCTGATTTGGTCCTGTATTGGGACAAGGCCCACGAAAAGAGAGGGGGACACAACAAATTTGACAAGCTCTAGCTTGGCCCCTTTCAAATAGTTGAGATTTTGGGAGACAATGCCTTCCGCCTAAAGACCCTAACTGGTGAGAATGTCCCGTTGCTGGTCAATGGGCAACACTTGAAGCATTATTTCCAGGCTTGAGCTCTTTCGAGCTCTTCTTTGTAAATATTTGTATATAGGTTAGAGTAGATTGATTTTTCTGTTTTACTTCTGGCTTTCTGTCTTGTGTCTCTATTTTGCTTCTTTTTCCCAGCTATTTTATTTTGAAAGGATGTTCCCCACCCCTTAGCGGTGGTCGTGCTTGCTCGACAAACGGTTTGCTTTGTTGACTGTCCTTGGTGTTCTTCGACTAAACATTCACTCTGACCCTTCTCTAAAGAACACCAATGAATGATTTCCTTGTCTGAACTCTGCTTAGAACTCGACCCTTGGCTGGATCTATTTACGCACATCTCAGATATCACACAAAACATATTATAATTATTTCTAAAGGACTGTACTATGGCTGCTGTGACACCCAAGTAAGTGAAAATATTGAGTCTACTCCAGTGACCACTGTGGTCCCAAACCCATTGTAGGCATCAGTGCTTACCCGGTCAAGCAAAATGATAAAGGAGAAAAGGTATATTTAAAGAAATATCAAAATGAAGGAAAAAAGAATTCTAGAAAAATAAATGACCGTATGGGTGTGCGGATAACTCTACCAAGGCTATGGACGCCTGGCCGACAGTAGAGCAATATCCGTGGGATTGCAGCGACAACTCCGTCGGTGCTATGGACGGCTGACTAGCAGTGAAGCAATGTCCAAGTTACTTTTGGTGTTAGATGATTTATGTAACTTGCTCGGTTGGATCAGCAAACCTTGGTCAGTAGCTTGTAGAAAGAAATGAATTCACTACACACACTTCTGAGATGTCCTGTAAACTGACCCAATTAAGGATCTAATTCTCCCAGATTCACCTTTGGAAGCCACTCTTGGTCTGCGAAATGAGAGATTCTGGGTCCCGAATGAATAATTATCCTTAGAACGCTAGGGAGCGTTCCCCAACGGAGTCACCATTTGTTGTGCCCTTGGCACACACACCCCGTTTCGAATAGGGACCCTCTTTTCTTTTGCCTTGTTGGGTCATTTTTGTTGTCTCTTAATTTTGCGTGCCTCATTTTTTGGTGCCCCGGATGGTCAATGTTGCTTCAAAGTCTCACCATAAGTTGATCGTACCTTCCCCTTTTAATTTTGTCAGGTTCTGGTGCCTCGCGGAGTCTCTTTGGCAGTTTGCCCCTACCAACGGCCCCGGGCCCTGCCGGGCCCGACCGTTCGGATTTCCTTTGTCGGGTTTCCCCGTTGCACCCGCCGTTTCCAACGGTGCTTGGCTTGCATCTTCTAGGACCCTGGGGTCCGAACCGCCGTTCATCGTCTGCTAAAATCCATGGAAATCTTGACGGCTATCTGACCCTTTGGGCCTGGGACTCTAGAGTTCCGCTCCTGGGGTTCCGTGAGTGTTTTGCTGTTCCTCACGGTGAACCTCTGGTGGAGTTCTGCCTTCTAGACTTCGACCTCCCATTTGTCGTGGGTGAATATCCAAGAGGAACCTATCAAATGGCCACCGTCCTGCGCCCTCCCAGTCGCCGGACCCCGGGTCTCCCGCCGCCGTTGGTGAATTCAAATTCACCATCTTCCTTGCCTTGCCATACTTGCATTTAGTAAGGCTATTAATGGCGATTGGGGTATAAATAGAAGGTTCATTCTTATCATTCTCACTTGACAGAGCTGCAGAGAGTGATCAAAGAACTTGTTGGAGGAGCCCACCGTCTTCGAGACCTTCACGCTCATCACTCTCACCATCATCTCATTGATCGTAAGTGGATCCCACACCTCCCCGCATTGAGTGTTCAAGGTAGGTCCTCTGTTCACCCTCCTGAACATTGTTTTCCTGATTTCTAGGGGTTAAAATGAACAATAACCATCAAAACAACATGTGAAGGATAAAATATGGCACAACGAACAAAACCCATGTCCTCGAAAGTTGAGTAAACCAACGCAGCATCCTCTTGACCAATTCGGAGCTTTATCTCCGCACGACCGTTCTTCGCAGGGGCATTCGTGGCCCTCAGGCCCAGATGCTCCCCTTGCCGGTGGTGACTTAGCAAAATAGATGAGCAAACAGCTTTTGGGGTCTCTCAGGCCCGAGTATTCGGGATTTCGCTCGTGGGATTCTTCCCCTTGTCCTCCATCGGGGAGACATTCATCTCTCGCCGAAGGCTCCCTCTCTCGGCATAGCTTCGCCTGTTCGGCGATACCTCTCCCCGACTTAGAATCCTACACTGAGGGCTCCCTCTGTGCTGCCCTAAGACCCATCATCTTCGGCAAGACATTATGCCTTTGCCAAGACATTGCGACGATATTATTTTCTTTTGGCAAGTGCATGACATCCTTTCGCCGCCCTGGTCCCGTGCTTCCTTTTGCTGTTTGGAAAATTCTATTGAACCTTGAACGACCTTGACCGTATCGGGCTCTGCCCTTCGGAGCTCTGTCCCATGATCATCATTTCAAAAGAAATCCTCCCCTGTCTTCCATCCATGAGGCTCTGACTTTCCCATTTCCATGAACACGAGATGAGAAAATCCGACGACCGCCGCTGGCTCCGGGCCCGGTCCGCACCTTGACAGTCGGCAGGACATTTGAATGTCGGTGAGACCTTTCTCTGAGACGAATTTTCACAATGACTGAAACTTCTGGTCGCCAAGACAAAAGAAGACTCTCACCGAGATGCATAATCCACTTTACCCGCTTCGCTATAGCTTTCAGATATCAGGGAGACCCTATGTCAATCATACAATGTTTCACCGAGGGCACCCACTTATTCACATGTCGCTCTAACAACCCCATTACCATGTCGATAGGGCGACTTCATCCTTCCATTCGGTGAGACCCTGAGCACCTCGCTAGGACTATACACTGAAACAAATAAGCTACACCGAGCAGTTATGTTTTGTTCTATTCACTTTTGCCAAGACATTTTGGCTTTCTTACCGACAGAGAACTCATCGTTGTATCGGCAAGACATAATGATGTCGGGGAAACCTCATGTAGAGTGCTCTTGTTTCACCAAAAGCCACCCCGAGCTAACCCTTTGTTAGCCAAGAGAAAGTAGATCTCACACTGAAAGCCATTGTTACCTGTCGACAAGACCTGACCTTTTCGTTATGACCTCCTGCCGCAAACTCATGCTTGGCCGAAACGAAACCTGAATGTCATTCGGCAGGACACCACAAACCTTATGCCGATAGAATCTGACATAGTCTCACCAGAAGTATATTCAAAGGGAATCCATGTGTAAGGTCGGCAAGACCGAAGGTCTCTCGCCAAGACCTTACAATGATAGTAATGGCCCAATATGCATCCCTTACATGCCAGTCGGCGTGATGAAACGAAATAGCCATGACAATTGCTGATAACCCAACTCTCACCGAGGACCCATATGCACAAGTCTGGGAGACGAATTGAGTTCGATAAGACACAGCCCCGACAATGAAACATCTACCAATAGGTGAATGGACAAGACTTGTGATCATCGAGACATCAAGGGAGTTATGTCGATAAACCTGTAGCATGCAAATGTTAGAATAAAACATGGGTGTTGGGAGGACAGTCATGGACCTATGCCGCTATGGACCCAGACATGAAAATGCATAACTCAATTGATTCAATGGGGCAATATAGCAAATTATAGATGAAATATGCATACGGTAGAACCAAGTCACCCATACTCGGCGTCTATCTGACTTCTGGGCTCCGCCATCCAGGAGTCCTTTCCTCATCCGTCGTTCTGAGGGGAAAATCTTTCCTGCCCCTCCGAGCTCCGGGCTCCACCCTTCCGACTGCTGCAGGACTAAAAATGAAATCGAACGGTGGACCCTTGTGCCGAGTTGGGTCTTGCTCTCGTCTGTCGGTGAGACATTCATCTCTCGCTAGGACCTCACCTCGCAGCGGAGACCTTACACCAACTTTCCTTCCCCTGTGATAGCTGACACTCAGGCCGGACCTCGACCGCCGGGCCGCCCCCTCCAGACTTCCGCCCAGCAATAGCAGTTCTAAACAATGGGGGATGAGCGGCTTCCTGGTGCCTTCGACCCAGGCCCTCAAGAAAATTACAATCTTCTGACCACCCTGCATCCCTCTAGACCCCGGACCCCAGAGTTTTGTCTCTGGAATTTTGTTTTTGATCTACCGTCCCAAACGGCTATCTCCTGACGGCTTTTCGACCTTGTACCTCTGAGTGCTCCTAAACTGATCCAAATGGGCCCAATTCAAAATTTGAGCTTGACCTGTGTGCTTAATCTTGGTCTTCTTCATTGCGAACCTTTTAAGTTATCAGATTCGATCAGGGAGAATCAATGGGAGCACTCCGCCCTATTTGCCTTTCCAAAACGACATTCTTGCTAGGGAAGTCCAGCCTTCCGGGCCCGAACTGTCCAAATGCCCTCAATCAAAAGATCGATGACATCGAGAGATAAAGTATCATGTTATGCTTGATAGATTATTTAAAATGGATTTCATCTTTGGGATTTCAACTAACATAAATGTTTTCATGATCAATTGCACTCACTACACTTTTGCTTGCAGAATATATGGAATCAGGTGTGGGACCTTCGAGAGTAGCTGTTGAAAAGGACAAAGGGAAAAAGTTAGGCAAGACTCCTCGAGGAAAAGAAGACAAGGATGAAATGAAATAACAATTCCAATGTGAGCCACTCCACTCAAAGGTTACCATGGATTGGAAGGAGATCACGGATACTAACAACGGCCACGTCAATATGACGAATTCACACAAAGGGTCAGGGTTAATCAAATGACCAAGAATGCAAGATTGATTAGGCAAAGCAGAATTGCAAAGGCTACAGGATTCCCTCCATCCTTCGTGGCCCCTGAATTAGTCATGGCTTGTCAGGAGGCGTATCAGCCCGACACAAGGACAATTATTGACAGAGAGGGTAACATTCTTGCTGACATGTCACCTGAAGGAATCACAAAAACTTTCCATATCCCCACTTTTAAAGAGATGGAAGTCCCCACCATAGAAGAATGTCGGGCAGCGTGGGATGACAATCCGGTAGGCTATAGAAGGTCAATAAATCAACATTGGCTTAAAGAAAATCAGGGCAGTGCTGCGAAGGTTCCTCAGGAACTCTTCCGCAGTGACTTTCATGAAGATTACCACGACTTGGTCATGATGCTAAGTAGGATCATGGGCCTCCCTATGGCCACCTTCTTTCAGGAATGGATGGTGTACTTCATCGAGCAGATCCTTCGGGGGATTGAGGACGTCACCACAAAGACTTCATTCTATTGGGGAGGAATCATAAGCAACTGCTTCCATGAGTAGTTCGTTGATGTAAAGAAGAGCTCCAAGTTCTATATGACTTCCTACCTCGTCTATTCCTTGGCAGATCAGAGACAGTACAACGGGTTGTTTGTGGCACCCAATCAGGAGTAGAGGTGAAGACTCAAGGCCTATGATAGGTACCCATAGCTCCAGTACAGAAACTTCAAGAGGGAGTATTGCAGAGTGAATGATGCCTTCATCGGCCATATTATTAGAATGATTGCTAGAGATTTCGAAAGGAGGGTCTCCCACAGTGCCAGGGCATTTTTGAAGTAGTATGCCTTCCTCTTCATTCAATACCCAAAGTTCACATACATCTGTGCCTAGGGCTTTACTTCAAAAGATCAAACAGGTTTCCTCAATACCCCAATGACTGAATCATCCTATTGGAGCTTTTTCCGTAGCTCTAGCACATACAGGCGATCTTCAGTAACAAACACATAGCAGGGATCTCCTATCCCATGACTCTTGGCCAGGGCATGTATAGACTGCAAACTTCCCAGTGTGCTGGTAACTCCGAGAAGGAACTAAAAGATTACCATTTTCACCTACACACTGCTCGCCCACGGATAGACCAATATGGCCACATAAGAAAGGCGCTAGGGCCGGGGTTTGCTCATCTCCACCACATCGAGGATTTTTGGGCAGACTGCCAAGATGATAAGGAGGTACGGGCAAGTAATTATATGCGCATGACTGCGTATTTCATAAGAAAGGTGCAACCTTTCCCCATACCAGACCAGGTCGAGGAAGACGAGAGCACCCTAATGCACCCCAGGTACCCTGTAATCGCCAATTTTCCAATATCGACAATTGACTGGGATGAGCAGGAGGTCGATGACCTCGACATTATAACTAAGCCAATCTTGGCCCGCACCAAAGAATGGGTTGATGCGCAAGTAGCTCAATTAAAGCAGCAAGGGGTAATTTTAACTTATGAAGGGTTGAAAAGTGAGCCAAGTGCCATAGAGGATGCCGCTGCCGCCGCTTCGACCGGCAGGACCTCTAGGTCTCCCCTGGTGACCAGATCCAAGAAGAGGAAAGAGACAGAAACAGAATAGTCTCCTGACCCCAAGTTCTATGCAAGGAAAGAAGCGGGGGGCTCACCCTCCAAAAGGTTCAAACGAACAGGGGGCACCACGGAACAACGCTTAACCCAAGAGGAGGAAGTGAAGGATATAGGTCAATTGGAGCCTCTCTTGGCTCTCCCTGCCCCTGTCATTGCACCACCTACCTCCCTAGCTATGATCGCCACATCCCCGCCAGTGGTGGACATCTCTGTCCATCTTGCCCCTTCACCTCCGGCCGAGTCTGTGATAATTATCGACTCTTCTTCTGCCATTACTACTCCCCCTTCCTCCGCTGCCATGTCACTGACCACATCGCTCCCTCTGGCAATAGTAACAACACCTATTCCCACTTCCATCATGCCTGAGGCTCTCTCGAGACATATGCAGAATCTTCCCCCTTAGCTCTCCCAGATCCTAATGGATCCCACTCTTCAAGTAGCCCTTGCACAAGTCCTCGCTACTGCTCAGCCTTCACAACCGCTGACAGGGCCACCGGCTATGGAAGCCACCATGCTAATCTCTAACCTGGAGTGGGAGGAATGAGAGTGGGAGGCCTCGAAGCCCTTCGAGGAGGAGGCTGATGAATACCATGAGCACCTAGAGTACGAACACCAAACCATCGACAGAGTGGCTTATGAGGAAGGAATGGGCTCTTCCGAGAGTGGGGACGAGGAAGATAGCACCAGTGGTAAGTTAATCGTGCAAACCTCTGACGATGATCTTGAGGAAGAGCTGGCCCGGCAGCTGAAGGACACTGAGGCAGGAGCAGAAAGGTCACCCCATGACAAAGAAGGACAGCCACCAGGAGATAGTCGAAGAGAAGATTTACCTAAGAATGGAACCCAAGTTGTCAAGGGCCTCGAGGTCAAGCAATCCAAGGAACTTGTGCACGAAGTGTAGCATGCTAAGGAAAAGAAAGAAGAGGAGACTGCAGGAAAAGAGAGTCTCGTGCAGCAACTATCTACCAGGCTTCCTATCAAGTGCCTCGTGTTCATCCAAGACTCCAATGAAGAATAAGGGGATGCAACCAAAAGGGGAGGGAAGGCCTCGAATGATAAAGAAATGGAGGCTTTGACTGAGAGAGGTGAGGGTGATCATGGATCACCTAAGGGTAAGTCCGTTGTGCCAGAGTGGTTAGAAAAATAGCTTGAGAGAAGAACTCCCGTACTAAAGGACCCAAGGGAAAAACTAGAAGCCATCTTAGCCCAAGCTCAGATTACAACGAAGAAGGAAAAGAAGCTTAAGATCCGATCCAAGGTAAGGATGGATGTTTCTGGGTCTCGAACTGTGCAAATAGCCACACCTGTGGTAGGTCAGGAAGGGATGACTTATAGCATCTCCACCCTGGATCTAGGAACCGCCACCAGAGAACAAAAGGTGGGGTACCTTGAAGAGTCGGTGGCCATAGTGGTACACTTGATAAGGGAGGACAAGATCTCGAAGGATGAGCTCAAGGCACAGGTGGCAGCTTTAAAATATTATATCCAACAGTGGTCATCAGTGGATGACCTGCCTACCACATCCAAAGCCACACCCCAGCTGCTATCCAAAGAGAAGATTGATAAGATGGAAAGGAGAAAGAACTTGGAGAAGATGATGGAGGGTTGGTTCCGACAGGTCTTTTGCATTGGAGACATGGGAATTAGCTGGGCTGTTTGAACATCCAACAAGTTCTTAGACCTATAGCAATCCTTGGAGGGCACCAATAAGCTATGCACTGACTTCCCCGCCACATACGACTCCACCTTTCCAAAGACTGAAGCTATCCTTCAATTTCCAAAAGCCACGTGGGAAGAGGAGCTTGCGTTTAAGAAGGACGATCACTGGCTAATGGATGTATGGTGGTGGGACTTTGGCAATAGGAAGGAAAGGTTTGAGCAAATAATGAGCAAGGTGGATCCAGATATAGAATGGATAAAGGAAAGTAGGGCAGAATGCACTCATTATCTCAAGATGATGACAGAATATGATATGCCCGTAGTATAGATGGATCCAAAAAAGGTGAAGCCCTACTTCTAAAAGAAGATGGAGGATGGGATGTCTAGTGAGATCACGGTGGAATTCATGAGCTTTGCTGCCTATGCCTTTGATCAGTCAGAGCTATTCCGAGACCAGGGCACAAAGTATGATGAGGATTGGAAGAGGCTGGAAGATAACGTGAAGGAGTGGAGCTACCAAGTGCTAAGGTATGAGATTATTGAAGTGGACAAGCTCCGGGTGGTCATCCTCAAGTTCATAGAATATGCAACATCCAAGAAGCAAGAGGACAACCCTGCTGATAATGAAGAGCTCCCTAAAGAGTAGCTACAGTAAAACAACAATCAACTAAAGGACAAATGTGCTACAGTGCCGTTAGTAGAGGACAAAGTAGGGAAAATGAAAAAATGTAATTTTAAATTGTGATATATTGGGGGTGGGTGAAACCCTATTTTGTAATGAATCTTGGCCACACAATGAGAATTAATCTTGGCCATTCATTTGAATTTTTGGGCACTATAAATAGAGCTCTCCTCTCATTTGCAAAGGGAGTTGAGTTGTTGTAAAGACATGCTACAGAAATTTATAAGGAAAAGACATTGATGGTGTATTTTCTGAGTTTCTTACATGTTGCTTGATTCAATCTCTATTGTTAGATGTTTAACTTAGGTTTTATTATTGTTATAGTTAACTATTTTCTTGCTTTGGTAGATCTTAGGAATGCTATCCTGTGATCATGAAAATTCCTACTGTGTTGATGGCTTCTTAGTCCATACTTTTTGTTGTTTGCTGATGGTAGATAACTGTGTAAAGTTAGTCTGGGCTTGATTTCAAAGCTGCTCCAAAACTTTTATCTTTGTTCATGCATGCACATGGTGAATGAAAGACAAAACATTTGTAGACCTTAGAAGATAGCACAAGTTCCATGATACTGCGAGATTTCTGGTTAAGTGGAATATTGTTTCAGGAAGCTGTCCATTGTAGGAACTCCATCATCACTGTTCACAATTAGTTGCAGGTCTAGGAACTCTCTCTCTCCCTTGCCCTTTTTCTTTTTGTTTTTATGAGTGACCTATTCTAAGGTTCATTGCACATTGTAAAGCTAAATCCAATGAGAAAATGGACTCCTCAAAAGACAATGGATGATTTTAAGTCTTTCATTTTGAGCAATGCATTGAAAGATATTCTCCTTGCAAAAGGATAGTATACATGGACAAATCATAGACATAATTTTTTACAAATTGTAGAGCGTTTGGACAGGTTTATCGCAACTCCAAATTGGTTTATTAGGGATCATGTGTTAACTTTAGAAATTTTAACTCTCCTAGGATCTGATCATTATGTTATTTCAATGGACATTTCAAGGGTTGCTTCTTTTTCCAACCATCAATCATCTTCTAAATTTGAAAATATGTGGTTCAGACGCCCACATTTTTTACCTCTTACACCAATGGTGGGTAAGTGCAACTTTTCAAAAATGTACAAAAATGTTCAAATTTTGTAGAAAACTGAAATATGTAAAAGAACATATTAAAACATGGAATATTTAGGTTTTTAAAAATATTTTCAGAAAAAAGAAGTGGTCTTTAAATAGTTATCTAATTTGATGATCATATAGTACATAATGGTTTGGATGCTTTAACTTTTGATAAGCAGAGAAAGCTGCAAGCAAAATGGGAAGAGCTAAGTGCACGTGAGGAAGTTTATTGGAGGTAGAAATCTAGAGAACTATGGTTGAAGGAAGGGAAGGCGTATAAATTTTATGATTGCCTCATCATTTTGAAACACATCTAGTTGTGGCAGTCCCTTTTGATCCCCATCAATGAGTTGGGGGTGAACTAGGGGTAAAGGCTCATGATTTGAGTCAAGATTTTGAATCGATTCAAGGGTACAAGTGTTATGATCAAGTTCAAGGGTAAAGAAATTATCATAGTCATAGATTTCAATGAAGACATCAATGGTAGTTCCCTCATCTATGTGTGTAGCATTAGAGGACTCTACTTCCTTACTTGAAGTACACACAATACTCAAGGTCTTATCTTTATGCACGTCATATCCTAAACTAGGGACTTTTTGCATACGAGTAGGTTGTATTGATTCCAATATACCTTGTTTTTTGTAAACCTAGAAGACTTTTACCATCATATCCCATTTTTTTCATAAGATCAAATCCTTTGTCATACTATTCAATAAGTATCTTTATCTCTAGTTTTTCAGTTTGTTCTTTTTTTGTATCCTCATCTTTGTATAGCCATCTCAGGAGATCAGATTCTTCTGCTTCATCATAAAGGGCTCCCCATTTTTTGAAAGTAGCTAATTTACAAAGCAATGTAGTATTGATATTTGATGTGTTCTTAGGCATTTGTGGCTTGTCATAGGTGTGGGGAGATAAAGGTAGCTTTCCAATGCAAAGAGCACGATTCAAGGTATATTCCCCTACTCCTTTTTCTTTCACTTGTACATTTTAATCTCAACTTCATTGCATTTTGAGGTGGATGCCTTTAAGGACTCAGGATCAACATATGCTTGAAAATTAAGTGCTTCACAATTGCTAGGGATTGTGATTTCAATTTTAGGCTTAGATTATTGCAATACATGAAAGGGTTTGGATCTCCAAGTATTGTGATTTTGACACCATTGTGCAGGAATTTAATGCATTGATGGTATGTAGAAGGTACCAATTGCATTGCATGAATCCATTGTCTTCCAAGGAGGATGTTATAGTTCAGAGGGAGATCAAGGACTTGGAAAACCACATCCTTTATCATAGGCCCAACCTTGATTGGTAAAGTAATTGATCCTTTGAATGAGCATTCCTCTTCATCATATTCCTTTGTGTTAATCTTTTTCTTTGGATCAACTACACTTTCAAAGAGCCCTAATTTTGTGATTAATTTCTAAGCACAAATATTAAGACCTACTCCTCCATCTATTAGAACTCACTTGATCTTAACTTTATGGACAAGGACTTTAATGTGTAGAGGTGCGTTATGTGGTTGTCAGATGGAAGAATCATCATTCTCAGTAAAAGTGAGAGTGTGAGGAGAGATGATGTGTCCCACCATAGCTTGGAATTGATCTTCATGCAAATTTGTAGGCATTATAGCAGTAGTAAGTGCTTTATCTAAGATATCTTTATGCTCAAGAGATAGGCATAGCAGCTCAAGTATGGAAATGTTTGCGGGCATTTTACCTAAATGCTCTATGAGGTTGTATTGTGAAGCTTGTGCAATGGATTTTGAATTAGGACCTCTAAGGGTAAATGTGCCTCTATGGGTAGTAACATTACAATTAGGTTCTTTTCCTTTTATAATGAAAGTGTTCACATGATTATCAACCTCACTTCAATGTTATTTATGACATAGTCATACTTGGCAGTAGTATAGTTTACACCATCACAAGATTCAGGGTCCTTTCCTTTCTACTTTCCATTCTTATGGAAATGATTTTTAAACATCTTGTGATCAAAGTTACCAGAAGGAGTGTGTTCATCAACTACTATCTTACCATCATCAATAAGGTCTTGTATCGCATGTCAAATTTTATTGCAACTATAATTAGTCTTATGTACTTTGTGCCTATGATAATCACAAAAGTGATCATCATTCCACCATGGGGATTTGACTTTTGGATTATATTCTCTCATCTCAGGTAGCATTATAAGATCATTTTCAAAGATTTCTTTTAATGCAGATTCAAGCGATTGTCCCAATGGTGTAAAATTTCGTTTAGGAAAGCTTCATTATTTTTCTTTTCCTTTGTCTAAAGATGAACCTTTAAGGTTGTAGATAGGTGATGATTTTTTAGTCATTTTCACATCGACAACTCCATCATTGATCACATTCTTGTTCTTAACCCAAAAAGGTGACTTATTGCTCAAGCCTACTTTTTTATCTTTGTCATTATTAAGTTTAATAGCTACATCATCAATGAGAGTTTTTTTTATTCGAAATACATTTCTATGACTTCATCAAAGGAATCCAAGCATGTTCATTTTGTCAAATGTCTCCATCTTTGTAAAAATGACACAAAAGATTCTCTTTGCTTTTGCTTGGTGTTAAAAAGGTTTGACATGGTCACTTCAAGTTCATAGTTGTAACTATAATGTGAGAAAAATTTATCAACTAGTTCTTGAAAAGATTTGATGGTCAGGAGTAATCGTGAAAACCATTCCATAGCTTATCCTCCCATACTATGAGGGAATAATCTCATAATATATGTCTCATCAACTGTGAATTTCAAGGTAGCAGCACAAAATTCTCTTAAGTGATCTTTAGGATCTCCTTTTCCCCTATATTTATCAAGTCTCGGTATGTCCCAGTGACTGGGAAAAGGTGGAATTTGTATGCTCGGATCAAAAGGATAAGGACATATATCTTCAATGGAAAAATTATGGGATGATGTTTTACTATTTTTGAGAGTATCCAATTCATGTCTCAATTCCCTAAGCTCATCCAAAATAGGATTATTTGTAGGTGCAGGTTTTGATGTCTTTGAAGATCTCTTGTAACCAGGTTGTAAATAAAAGGGTCTATGATCTTTGTTTCTATCATCATTGTTTTTTTGGGTATTGCTTAGATTCCTTAGATTCATGTTTTTCATTCATCGTGAGTAATGATATGTCAAAATAATGAGGCAGTTTGACTCCTTCATCAGCAAGAGCCCTGAAGTATTGTTATAGATTACGTTTGACCACCTCTTTAAGTAGTTTAGTGAATCTATGATCATGAAGTACTTCTTCTATATGAGATTAGGTTACTTATTCATTATCAGTTTCATTTTTTTCACTAGTTGCAACACTAATGTGAAGACTAATGTGATCTTCCCCATCAAAATCATTTCCCCAAGGGTTTCCTTCTTCTTGAAACATTCTTATTCTTGTTTTAGAGGACATAGGCAATTGTTCTGATCTTTGACCTAGGACTAGACAATGTATGAGACTCAAGATTATGATAGAATGCAAACTGATATGACTCTAAGATAAGATAAGGGAATGGAATGGTATGACTCTACAAATGATAAGATTGATATGATAAAAATACAAGAACTCAAGGAAACTCTAGGTATGAAGATAATTGTGATGCAAGGCTTTACCTGTGCTATGATGGATAGACATAAGGACAAGTGATCGAGAGAGGGTATGCTAAAGTAGGAGATGATGAAATCCAAGAAGATTTCCCTACTCAAAGATGATGATATATTCCCTAACTCAAGGATGATGAACCTCAAGTGGTACGGGTGATTAATAGCCAATGTTTGATTCAAGACCTAAGGAGAGTAACCTAAGTGTCAGCTAAATTTTTTGTTTGACTAATGATGGATATGCAAGGACTGAGGACATGACTGAATAGAATGATCATAATATGCAAGGACTGGGTGGAATGATCTATATATGCAAGGAATAAAGATCAAAACTGAAGAATGATGCCCCAAGAGATTTAAATGCTAGGCTCATTTTGAACATGTAAGTTTGATTCATTCCTCAAAGGGCGTTGATAAAAATTTCTTAACAATATGTCTCGATTGTGATTTTTCTTCAAGATGCATTTTTTGGTAAACCTTGAACTACAATGCCTATGTTTGAAAAAGCAGAATGTGGATTTTCGCTTAAGGATTTTGGTTTTGCAAGAGATCATGTGGATGCTTGTGTTGTTTGAATTTTTGAGCAAGTTTTTGAGATTTTCAAGGTTGAAATGTTATAGATTCAAGGTGTGATGTTTTATTGAGATTGAAAATGTTTGTTTTGAACACACACACAAAACATAGCAAACAAAATGTTTTAGATTACTAATACAAAATCAGAGTAAAAGTCTAAATGGGGGCCTAGATTAGCCCAAAAATTTTCACTAGTCTCAACAAATTTGAAAACACTCATAAGCATGCACAATCTAGGCTAGAAAGAGGATACTACTTGTTGAGTCCCTACTTGGATTACTCTATATACTGAGACTATTGGAATTGTGTGCCTCAATCCCACAGGCTGAAACTTCTTGTGAGCAATTTTAGTGAGACTGGTGAGATGTCTGGCCGACCTACTAGTAGATCCTGAACTGTCGTTGTGACCTTCTGAATGTCTTGGCGATCAACATCTGAAACCTTCGGCGTAACCTTGGATTGTCAGAATGATGTCTCAGAAACGATAGGAAGTCTTTCCGATATCAGCGTGACCTTTGGTCTATATGGTTGATGTGGTAATTGGCATGACTTGCTCCTATCAACATGAAGTCTTGGCGACTAGGAGATGTTTGGCCGACAGGTTTGGTTCCTAGTGGATGTCGGGGAGACTCTTGGTGACTAATGTTTTAGGGGAGACCCTTGGCCGAAAGGCTTGCTTCGGTGTGATGTCTCATCAATAGCGGTAAGTCTCGCTAACGGGTATACATTTGGTGTCTATCGGATATCAAGATGACTCTGGGCGACAAGCGGTGTCGGGGAGAGTCTTGGACAGTCGGTATGTCTTGCCAATAGTTTTACACCTGTGATCATCAGTGTAACTCATGTGTTTCAGGATGAAGTCTTGGCAACAGGGTGATGTCTTTCCGATAGGTAACGAAGGGTTCGGTAAGACTCTAAGTGACGAGCGGTGTCGGGGAGACCCTTGGCCGAAAGGCTTGTTTCGGTATGATGTCTCAACAATAGCCAAAGTCTTGTTGATAGCTTTCACTTGGAGTCATCGGGGTAACTTGGAAGTCTTGGTAAGAAGTCTTGTCGATAAGGAAAACTCTCGCCGATAGGCTGTAATGTCTTGGCAATAGCGGTATGTCTTGTTGACTGATGAACACTTCAATGTGACTTGAAGACTTTGGAGTAACGTCTCAGCAAAAGCGATGTCTTGCTAACTGGTGTTTCGATATAACATGAAGAGCTCGTTATGAATTCTTGGCGAAGAGGGATAGTCTTGCCAATGGGAATCCTGATATCAATATGACTCTTGGTGACTGCTTGGTGTTCGGTATGACTTGAGGGCTCGGTGTAATCTCTCAGTGAATGATGATAGTCTTGCCAACTATTGAACATTTTAGAGTGACCTTTGAACATCGGTATGATGTCTCATCGAATGGTGATTGTCTCACCGATGAGAATGATGAGGTCGATGTGGCTTGGGAACTTCGATAAGATGTCTTGGTGATAAGGGGAAGTCTGAGCGATAGCTTTGTAGACTCGGTGTAACATCTTGCTGATAGTGAAGACTCTTGGCGATAAAGATGATATGGGCTCTCTGGCATCGGGGAGACACAGTTAGTGTCTCACGAACATGCGACACAAGTTGAACACCCTTGACTGAGTGAAGATTGTCCTACATGGTGTGATCTAGAGGTATTATCTTCCATGCAAGGAAGTGGAAACATCTACGATGTTGAGTTGGATGATTCGATCGTTGTGATCCGACAGTTGGAAATGAACTGATTCATAGAGCCTGTTGGGAACGAATGCAATATGTATGCATTGGATGTTCTAAAGATAGTGTATGTACAGAATAGAGTCGAGGAGAGCCAGAGAGAACAAGAGAAGAAGAGAGAGAGCCGAGTGGCTGGTTGAAAGGCCGAGGCCATGAGGCCGAAGCAAGAGGAAGAGAGAGGCAGGGTTTTGCTGCTGGAATCTCTCCTGACCATGAATGCCATGGTTGATCTCTCATGTTGAGTTTGCTACCAGTTGTATCCAGAATGAATAAGATGTAATCTCTGAAAAGGCTATGAGCCTGAAATTGTATTGTAACTGTTTGTTGCTAAATAATACAATGGCTCAATCTTTGGAGTGTGGGGTTTTTTATCCGAAAGGATTTT